>JARQOC010000004.1:91006270-91070500 GCA_033576535.1 Allobates femoralis | reverse complement strand
ACATTATACACAGAAACTCTGTATATAGTGTCAGTGTACAGGTGATGCAGAGAACACCAGTGACATTATACACAGGAGCTCTATATATAGTGTCAGTGTACAGGTGATGCAGAGAACACCAGTGACATTATACACAGGAGCTCAGTATATAGTGTCAGTGTACAGGTGATGCAGAGATCCCCCGTGACATTATACACAGGAGCTCAGTATATAGTGTCAGTGTACAGGTGATGCAGGGAACACCAGTGACATTATACACAGGAACTCTGTATATAGTGTCAGTGTACAGGTGATGCAGAGATCACCTTTGACATTATGCACAGGAGCTCTCTATATAGTGTCAGTGTACAGGTGATGCAGAGATCACCAGTGACATTATACACAGGAGCTCTGTATATAGTGTATAGTGTGCGTGGATAGGTAATACACCTACTCACCAGAGATGTATCTTGGTGAAGTCATTCATCTTCAGGTTTCTTCTTCCCCTGTCGCAGACAAATATCACGTCTTCTAGCCAGGACTCATCTCTGCAGAAAATAACACAGTTATCTACTGTATAAAACTGATCACTTCCATAGCACATTCCACACTTTTCCCAAGATTTCTACACTACATCAAACGACCAAAAAAGCGACATCGTGCCGCCTCGCACAGTAACAAGGCCTCCCTTTGGTTCCCCTAATGGAAAAGTAAATTATACAGCAGTAATAATGTCGCCTGATTGGCCCCTACAGTAAATATGTCCCCACTTCCCACCGTAAACCAATAATGTATGTTCCTCATTCTGGCCCCCATATAGTAATAACGTCTTTGGCCCCCATGTTCCCCCATTCTAGGTCCCCAGACGGACATGACAACTTCTCCGGCCATCTACACAGATTACAACAAAGACACATCTGACATCTCACATTTCCAGCCCGATCTATTCCCAAACTGAACAAACTCCTCATCCTACTGATCCCCAATACTGAGCCGTTGCTGCTGTCCCTATTACTGCACATGCTGCGTGGTACAAAAACAGCGCTCCTCTTACTGCCCCACATAATAATGTCACCACTGTGCCCTCCACATAGTAATACCACCACTGTGCCCTCCACATAGTAATACCACCACTGTGCCCTCCACATAGTAATACCACCACTGTGCCCTCCACATAGTAATACCACCACTGTGCCCTCCACATAGTAATACCATCACTGTGCCCTCCACATAGTAATACCATCACTGTATTGTATATACCACCACATGACCCCCTCCGTGCTGCACGGGACCCCCTGCGTGCTGCACGGGACCCCCTCCATGCTGCACGGGACGGACCCCCTCCATGTTCCACGGGTACACACCCATATTGTTGCTGCTAGGGGGGCAGCACACTGAATGTTGCTGCTACGGGGGGGCACATATTGCTGGTGCTAAGGGAGAGACATATGGCTGCTGCTGGGGGAGGCATACTGATTGCTGCAGCTTCTTCTTGGGGGCACACATATTGTTTATTGCTGCAGCGGAAGGAGCACAGTGATGTTGCTGCTAAGGGGGGGGGGGGCACATATTGCTGGTGCCAAGGGGGAGACATATGGCTGCTGCTGGGGGAGGCACACTGATTGCTGCAGCTGTTGCTGGGGGGCACACATACCTCATCTACTTCCACACTGTTGCTGCAGCTCTGTCTGCTCCTCTTCATGTGGGATGCAGGACTTCACGTGCTGTCCCCGCCCACACACCTCATCCTCGCTCTGGCACTGCCTGCTGTGTGAGGAAGTCCCGGCTGCAGACAGTGCTCTCTCTGCTCCTCACAGCATACACACTGTCAGGGCTGGCAGCCAAACAATGCAGCTGCCGGCCGTGCACTGCGGTCTCTGGCAATGTGCCTGGCCGCCGGAAGGTAGGTCTTAGGCCAGCTCCAGGTTTTTGTGGGCCCTGGGCGAAAGAGTCTTAGTGGGCCCCCTTTAACATATACTGCTCAATGTGTAAATATATCATATTGTAAAAGTTGCAGACTGTAATATATATAAAATCTCCCCCACAGATATAATCCCTCTTATGCTCTCTTTCCCCCCATTTGCTGTCTTTCCCCCCACGTGTTCTGTCTCTTCCACCCTGTGCCTGTCACCCCATGCACTCTCTCTCTCTCTCTCTCTCTCCGCCCCGTTCACACTCTCTCTCTCTCCGCCCCGTTCACACTCTCTCTCTCTCCGCCCCGTTCACACTCTCTCTCTCTCCGCCCCGTTCACACTCTCTCTCTCTCCGCCCCGGTCACACTCTCTCTCTCTCCGCCCCGTTCACACTCTCTCTCTCTCTCCGCCCCGTTCACACTCTCTCTCTCTCTCCGCCCCGTTCACACTCTCTCTCTCTCTCCGCCCCGTTCACACTCTCTCTCTCTCCGTCCCATTCACACTCTCTCTCTCTCTCTCCGCCCCGTTCACACTCTCTCTCTCTCTCCGCCCCGTTCACACTCTCTATCTCTCTCCGCCCCGTTCACACTCTCTCTCTCTCTCCGCCCCGTTCACACTCTCTCTCTCTCCGCCCCGTTCACACTCTCTCTCTCTCCTCGCTATTGACACACTCTCTCACTCCGCCCCGTTCACTCACTCTCTCCGCCCCGTTCACTCACTCACTCTCTCCGCCCCGTTCACTCACTCTCTCACTCCGCCCCGTTCACTCACTCTCTCACTCCGCCCCGTTCACTCACTCTCTCTCTCCTCCCCGTTCACTCACACTCTCTCCGCCCCGTTCACTCACACTCTCTCCGCCCCGTTCACACACACTCTCTCCGCCCCGTTCACACACACTCTCTCCGCCCCGTTCACACACACTCTCTCCGCCCCGTTCACACACACTCTCTCCGCCCCGTTCACACACACTCTCTCCGCCCCGTTCACACACACTCTCTCCGCCCCGTTCACACACACTCTCTCCGCCCCGTTCACACACTATCTTCCCCATTCACACACTCTCTTCCCCATTCACACTGGGTGTGGGGTGGGGAAGGGGGGCAGTGCTCATGGGCCCCTGCAAGGTGAGAAGTGCACAGGGGGCCTGAGAATGTTTCCTCTCTTATGGCCGGCAATGAATGGATGAGCGCCTCATTACACGCAACCGATGGGAAACGTAAACAGAATAGTGTGTGAAGACAGATAGGAGAAAATCAGACCGCGGAGCTCTGTATGGAGAAATGCTGTATACTAACAAATTCTGCCATATACAACATGTACTGCTATACTGTCTGCATACTGTATATAATGCTGCCATACAATGAGCAAATGACTGTGCCTTTAAGCTTGAGGGCAACTACAGTACCATGCAGGGATGGTAGAATACTAACACATACATCTTACAATACTGACATACACAGCTTATAGAATGCTATATGATAAAAGGTTCAGACAAATGGTGGCTTATTGCAGTACAGCACACAGCTGGTACAATATACCACATACAGCCTATATGATAGCACCATACAGTAAACATTGCATTACGGAACAACATTACAATACAATATCCTAATAAACAGCACTAACACCCCCAATGCTTACATAATAGCCCCATACAGTGCCAAACACCAGCACTACATAGCAGGAAAGTAAAACTCTAAATACCAAGGTGATGGATAACAGGAGCATATCCTAAACCCAAGCCTGCACTAACACAGCATCTACAAAATGCTGTTTATAATGAACACAATATAATCCAGATTATATGGAGGCAAAAACAAAGGCAGCGCCATACAGTGCTCAGATACAGCTGCAGTGATGGCTCTGATCATACAGGTGGCACAGACACTATGGGGGGTGCAGGGCTCACAACTTCTCCATTACACAACTTCCTGGGGGATGATGATATTAGATAAAGGAGCATAGGAGGACTGAGAACGTGGTGGACTACAACTCCCAGCAGTTCTGACATAGGGGTCCCACACTGCACCACTAGCTCCTCTGCTTCTACTACTGCCCACTGCATGCTGGGGCTTGTAGTGCTGGGGATACTCATCCCCTGCAGGGGGCTGGTGACCTGTTTCCCCCAGTGCTCATGTCAGCACAGCTGTGTGTGTGGCCCCTGATGTGAGCGAGTCTGCTGGGGCTTGTAGTGCCGGGGATACTCAGCCCTGCAGGGGGCTGGTGACCTGTTTGCCTGCAGTGCTCCAGCCTCCAGTGCTCATGTCAGCACTGCTGTGTGTGGCCCCTGTGAGCGAGTCTGCTGGGGCTTGTAGTGCCGGGGATACTCAGCCCTGCAGGGGGCTGGTGACCTGTTTGCCTGCAGTGCTCCAGCCTCCAGTGCTCATGTCAGCACTGCTGTGTGTGGCCCCTGTGAGCGAGTCTGCTGGGGCTTGCAGGAGATTCTGCTCTACCAGAGTGCTGGTGACTGGCCCACCCCGGACCCCATCCATACTCACTTCTGCCTGGGTGGCGTCTTACTCCTCTTCTATGCGTTCCACACTGTTGACCGCAAAAGAAGAGGAAGTGAAGGGGCGGAGCCGGTGGCGCCTCTTCTATTTGTTCCACAGTGTGGAACACATAGACAGGGGGAGTGACGGCTGGATGCGGGGGCGGAGCGAGGGCTGGCGGCCGGCTTCTGAGTAAGCACCGCACCGGAAAGAATAAACAATAATACCGGCGCGATGAGGGTGGGCGGCGGTGGTGGGCCCCTCAGTCACGCTTGGGCCCCGGCACTGCCCGAATACGCCAGGTGCTGATGCCGGCCCTAGCAGCCAGACGTTCTCCAGGGGGATCCGTTCGGGCTTGTTGGGGGGCGGGGCTAGGGGAGCGGGGCCACAATGCCTGGGGGCCCACCATCACTTTTAACCGGTAACCCGGCGGCCCAGACCGAGCCTGCAGTATGGGACCTGAACTTAGTAGAGGGAAGGAGAGACAGGCTGATGTGGATGAGGGGTTATGGAGGGGGGATGATCCGCTCCAGGATGATCAAAGACAATCTCAAGTTACCTGTGAGGACTGTGACAATTAGAAGACACCTGTGTGAAGCTTATCTATTAGCAAGAAGCCCCTGCAAAGTCCCACTGTTAAAAAAAAGACATGTACTGTAGCAGATACAATTTGCCAACGAACACAACAAATGGCTTAAAGAGAAATGGAGAAATATTTTGTGGACTGAGGAAAGTAAAATTGCTCTTTTTGGGCCCAAGGGCCACAGATGACATACATGCTATGAATTCAAGCCACAGTACACTCTAAAGACAGTGAAGCATGATGGTGCAATCATCATGATATAGGCATGTTTCTCTTTCTATAGCTCTGGGCCTATTTACCGCATACCAGGGATCATGGACCAGTTTGCATATATCAAAATACTTGAAGAGGTCATTTTGCCTCATGCTGAAGAGGAAATTCCCTTGAAATGGGTGCTTCAACAAGACAATGACCCTAAACACACCAGTAAATGAGTAAAATGTTGATTACAGTCCAACATCAACTTGGCTATCTCATACATTCATTTGGGTTGCAACTATTTAGCAAATTATTAGTTATGCAGATTCTTGTCCTGTCACTGCAATGTTACTATTTTGCTCCTGGTGGTGGAAAAATCTTTTTCTTCCTGTATACTACAAATTACAACAGGTTCCCTTCATTTCCTAATAGCTTAGAGGGTTATTAGGTTGATTTTCAAGGTAAAGGGCACTGTATCTAACGGAGGAGCAGCAATGGAGAAGATTTCTCAATAATAGAGAAACAACATCATCCAGGTATTGATAAGTCTCTCAGCCAAGAAAAATTTCCAAACTGCATTATGTGAGGCCATGACAGTTGGAAGAATATTAAATGAAGTCCGTCCATCCATTCAAAAGCCCAGAGATGGATGTCCAGGCAAAATATTGGAGCCAACAAATCGGCTCAACACAAACTATCAATTCAGGCGTGACAAACATGGCAGTGAAGGCGGATCGTATGATTCATAATCATGAGATCACAGATGCCCATGCCAGCACCGTGCAACGCATGTTGCACAAGTCTGGAATGGTGGACCAAACAAGGTGAAGTGTCGACTTTAATATCATAATAATGGTACCGTCACACGCCGCAATCTCGCCTGGCGATATGTGGCAATATAACGTGCGCGGTCACGTTTTTCGTGCCCACCTCTCATCGCCGATGGCGGCATCACACACCTCAATTGCGCTCGGAACCTAAGGCGATGTGTCGCTCCGGAAATCGCCTCACCTACAGCGGAACCAATCTTGCCTCATTCCATCGACACTTCACAATCCACAATCTCAAAGGCAACGTGGGCGTACATATTCAGAGCGGCGAGGAGATAGGCATGCCACAGTGGTTTACACCGCACCCCATACAGTCTCATTGGACAATGCAACAGCGTTATGATTGGTCAGCCTGCTCTGGAAGGCTGGCTAATACATGATGCCATTGTCTATCGTAATTGCACTGAGTTTGCGGACGGTTGTGTAGCTGAAGATGTGTGTGGTGCTAAACGGACAGCTCTTCAAATATGGCGCAGTGTCAACTGACAGCCAATGGGAACAAAGTAGCCAACACCAATCATCGCAGACAGGGCGCGGACTACAGAACGCTTGAGGGATGCCTACGGGAAATCATAGGCAACTCTCTTTCCATCTTTATCGCCCTGTCACACGCCACAACACGGAAATATCGCCTTAAGGATTGCGGCTGATTACTGAGCACTGTTCAGGAATCAGGCGACGACCGAGGGGCGATTTATCGCCGTGAAATTCCCAAATCACACGCCGCAACCGTGAGGCAATTTCACAGCGATTGCTCTGGGGCGACATATCGCCTTTATGATTTCCAGGCGAGATTGCGGCGTGTGACGGTAGCATAAGAAGTGTTGGCTCATGTTTGCAAAAAAGTATGAAGAGTGGACAGTAGAAGATTAGAAACTGGTTGCTCAGGAGCCATGAGACAAAAGGCACTAGACTAGGTTTTGCTGAGTACAAATGGGTCTGGAAGAAACAAGATATAAGGGGGCTATTGGCTCGAGAAATTGAAGGAACTGTCAAGTTCGGTGAAGGACGCCTGATGATATAAAGTTGTTTCACACCAAAAAGCGTTGGATGCTTGACCAGGATCGATGGTGATCTCAATGCTGAGCTACATGTGAGTATGCGAGATTAATTACTTTGTACACTCAAATACTATTGGTATAAAAAGAACGACATAGTGTTCCTTGAAGACAACGGTCTAAAGCATATGTCGAGATTGGCAAAGAAATGGTTCAATGAAGTAGAGGTGCTGGACTGGGTCCACGGTCCCAAGACCTCAACCCAATCAACATTTGTGGGTAGAGCTGAAAAAAAACCAAGTCGACCACTGTGCTACAACATTGGGAAGATGTAGAAGAGACTTGGAATCAGATTTTGGTCGAGACATGCTTGAATCTGATTGATAGCTTTCCCAGAAGGATTAAGTCAGTGTTGAAACCCAAAAATGGATTTATAAAATACTACAACATTAATAAAAAATGTCATTTTTTTAGGAGCAAAACAGTAGCAATGCAGGGATATGAGCAGAATCTGCTTAAATAATCATATGCTGCATAGTTGCAAGTTAAATTTATGTATGGGATTTCCAAGATGATTGTCTATAAAATGAAGGCAGTCTCCCGCTCAAAGCTGTAGAGGATGGTGACATATGAAGCCTGAAAGACAAAAGTTCAAAACATTGTTACTCTTTGCTCATCATTGTATAAACCTAAATTGTAAATTAAACCTGTAAAAGATTTTATTTTCTTCATTATTCTCAATGGGAAATATACAAAATTACTTCTCAATACATACAGTATAATACCGTACATATTTAGTTTTTTTTCTACTCCTGATTTATTGCTTACTTTCTAGAGACACACCCACACAATGTTTCTGGTGGAAAAGATGGCTACACAACATCCCAAGTTTTTCTTGTTGGTTCCAGTAAGAAATAGTTGAGAAAAGAATAAACATTAAAAAAAGTATGTGTAAAAAAATGTAAAAAAAAAAGGAAAGACATAGATAAATATATTACACTAGCTGTGAGCCCGATTCTGAAGAATCGGGAGTCTAGAATCTGGAGAGAGAGAGGGAGAGAGGGAGAGAGGAAAAGAGGGAGAGAGGGAGAGAGGGAGAGGGAGAGAGAGAGAGATAGAGATAGATAGATAGAGATAGATAGATAAAAAGATAGAGATAGAGATAGATAGATAAAAAGATATAGATAGAGATAGATAGATAAAAAGATAGAGATAGATAGATAGATAGATAGATAAAAAGATAGAGATAGAGATAGATAGATAGATAGATAGATAGAGATAGATAGATAAAAAGATATAGATAGAGATAGATAGATAGATAAAAAGATAGAGATAGATAGATAGATAGATAAAAAGATAGAGATAGATAGATAAAAAGATAGAGATAGATAAAAAGATAAAGATAGATAGATAGATAGAGATAGAGAGATAGAGATGTGAGTCTTTGCAGCCGCGGTAAGTCTGGTGACAGCCGAGCGCCGTGGCCGAAAAGGGAACCAAGGGCCCGGCCATGCATTGTTGGAAACACCGCTATGTATCTCTATGGGAAGCGAGGCGCTATTCTGATTGGTCGCTGTGTGCTGCCGCCGACCAATCAGAATAGCGCCTCACTTCCCATAGACATATAATGGACGAAAAGTCGTTCATTATATGTCTATGGGAGGTGAGGCGCTATTCTGATTGGTCGGCGGCAGCACACAGCGACCAATCAGAATAGCGCCTCACTTCCCATAGAGATATAATGGACGATTTTTCGTCCATTATATCTCTATGGGAAGTGAGGCGCTATTCTGATTGGTCGCTGTGTGCTGGCGGCGACAAATCAGAATAGCGCCTCACTTCCCATATAGATAGAACGGACGACTTTGAGTTTTAAATTTACCGCTGAAAGTGAGGCGCTATTCTGATTGGTCGCCAGCAGCACACAGCGACCAATCAGAATCGCGCCTCACTTCCCATAGAGATACATAGCTGTGTTTCGCCGAATTTATGGCCGGGCCCCTGGTTCTATTTTCGGCCACGGGGCTCGGCGCTTGTCGGTCATCGCCGGGGCGGGAGACTCGCCCCTGCAACGGCTGACAATGGCCGCTTCGATAGATAGAGAGATAGAGAGATAGATAGATAAATAGATAGAGATAGATAGATAGATAGATAAATACATAGAGATAGATAGATAGATAGATAGATAGATAGATAGATAGATAGATAACAAGAAAAAAAAACTGCACAGCACTCAAAGACAAATGTGAACTGGTGCTAGCAAAGACGCAGGGTCATATAATGTGAAAAAATTCTTGCAGCACACAGCTACTACCAATGATGTACAAATGCTACAAGCTATATGTGTTTGAGGAAAAAGTTTAAAAACTTACGTTTTTTTCAAAAAACTCAAAAATTCTAATTTTTTATTTCTGAAGTTCTTGGTACATACATTGGCCAATGTCTGCTTGCTCATCAACTGCGACAAAGTGACTTCAGGTCTGATGAGTCCTACTCTGATATCCCTATCCTCCTTGTCCACCCCCCACTTCTCAGTGGGCAGACTCCATCTAGACCCTCGATCACCTGTAGGTTAATGAGGGTGCACATTTCAGAAGGAGCCTGCAACTCCATATGATAAACAACAAGAAAAGAAACTGCACAGCACTCAAAGACAAATGTGAACTGGTGCTAGCAAAGACGCAGGGTCATATAATGTGAAAAAATTCTTGCAGCACACAGCTACTACCAATGATGTACAAATGCTACAAGCTATATGTGTTTGAGGAAAAAGTTAAAAAACTTACGTCTTTGCTAGCACCAGTTCACCAGTAGCCCCGTGGAACGACCGACCAGAGCCGAGCCTCGTGGCCGAAAATAGAACCAGGGGCCCGGCCATAAATTCCCCGAAACACCGCTATGTATCTCTATGGGAAGTGAGGCGCTATTCTGATTGGTCGCCGGCAGGACACAGCGACCAATCAGAATAGCGCCTCACTTCCCATAGAGATACATAGCGGTGTTTCAAGCAAAGTATAGCCGGGCCCCTGGTTCTATTTTCGGCCATGGGGCTCGGGTGTGGTCGGTCGTTGTACGGGGCCGGAGACTCGCAATGGCCGCTTCGCGGCCATTGCTCGCGCTCTGGCCGGACCCCTGGTTTTATTTTCGGCCACGGGGCTCGGCTGTGGTCGGTCGTTGGACGGGGCCGGAGACTCGTAAATGGCCGCTTCGCGGCCAATGCTCGCGCTTCGGCAACGGCTCGCAATGGCCTCGCGGCCATTGCTCGCGCTGGCCAATGCTTCGTGAGTAGCGTGGCTGCCTTGCAGCAGCCACGTCCACGACGACGGAAGTAGCGCCGAAAATGACGGAAGTGCGCTACGGCAATTATATATTAGATACACTGAAATTCAGACAACTTGATAAAAATCCTTGCAGCACACAGCTACTATCAATGATGTACAAGTGCTATAAGCCATATGTGTTTGAGGAAAAATTCAAAAACTTACGTTTTTTCAAAAAACTCAAAAATCTTATCTTTTAATTCTGAAGTTCTTAGTACACACATTGGCCAATGTCTGCTTGCTCATCAACTGCGACAAAGTGACTTCAGGCATGATGAGTCCTATCTGACATCCCTGCCCTCCTTGTCCACCCCCCCACTTTTCAGTGGGCAGACACCATCTATACCCTCGATCACCTGTAGGTTAATGAGGGTGCACATTGCAGCATAGCCGGGCCCCTGGTTCTATTTTCGGCCATGGGGCTCGGGTGTGGTCGGTCGTTGTACGGGGCCGGAGACTCGCAATGGCCGCTTTGCGGCCATTGCTCGCGCTCTGGCCGGGCCCCTGGTTTTATTTTTGGCCATGGGGCTCGGCTGTGGTCGGTCGTTGGACGGGGCCGGAGACTCGCAATGGCCGCTTCGCGGCCATTGCTCGCGCTTCAGCAACGGCTCGCAATGGCCTCGCGGCCATTGCTCGCGCCGGCCAATGCTTCGTGAGTAGCGTGGCTGCCTTGCAGCAGCCACGTCCACGACGACGGAAGTAGCGCCGAAAATGACGGAAGTGCGCTACGGCAATTATATATTAGATACACTGAAATTCAGACAGATGCAGTTGGATACTGGGCACACGTTTGGACACGTTTTTGTAACATCCATGTATGCACATATCTGCCTTTATTACTAGACGGCACGTGTCCCTGTGAAGCACAAGTGTGGTTCAGTTATACCTTAGAACTGCTGGGACTTGTGTCCTTACACCGTTTCTTCAGTTTTGTTCTGGCAGCTTATTAAAGGGGTTATCTGGGACTTTTCTTATTTTTTTGCTATGGGGCTAAGAACTTACAGGGAGTTAGCTGCCAACCACTTGCCTGTTCTTCCCAGCGTTGACCTCTTAACTGAATGACCACTCTGAGATGATGATGACCAGAGAAGAGCAAAGCAGCCATGTAGTTATCAGCTACCTGCCTGACTGTTCTTAGCCCTATACCAAAGAATAAGCAAACTCCCAAATAACCCCTTTAATTAATTGCAATAAGTTTGCTACTGGATCCAGAGGTGGGGCTCCTTCCTAGCCAAACATTAAGCAGTCTGTCTCTAAATGACAGCTTGCTAGTTTAGTTCTTCATTATTTCCTGGACTGCTAGTTTACTTCTTGTTATGGACCTTGGTCTATTTAGTAACTATCCTTCTATTTGTCAATTTTGCTCATCATGTAGGACATTCTGGTTTGACTGAACTTCTTAACCGTTCTTTTCTAGCGAGCGTAACTGGCTAGTGATCACATACCATTCCCATTACATTATAACTGGCCCAGTTACATGGGTGGATGGCACAGGTCCGTGTCTAATAATGGCTTGCAGCTTTAAAAGGATGCGGCTGGATGTGTTGGTTTTGGGGCATTTTTTCAAGGACATGAGTGTACTGGCTGGTGGCCAGTGTCTTGGCCTGGTTCAGTGCTTTTGAAGAACTTGTTTTTGTTGAAATTTTTTTTTTGAACTTTAGGGTTCGTAATTTAGGAAGTGGAAAGTTTGTTTAAATTGTGATAACTTGTTGGTAATTCATGCAATTAATTCACTCACGGTTAAATCACTTCCTGTGGTAGCCTATTTGCAGCATCTGGTTTTGCGTTGATTGGAACATGTGTGTCATAGCCAGACATGTCAAGGGTGCCTAATGAAGTAGCTGATGTGTTCTTCCATTTTCAGTTCGACAGGTTTCGAGATCTCATTCCGTGGGTGGATGACATGGGAGTGGAGTGTCCCAGCTGGTTAGAGAATCTAGTAATGGAGTAGTTTTGAATTGATTAAACAGTGTGTGACCACGTGTTGCCGCTACATGTAAGTGTGGTAAGAATGGGAAGTTTTGAGTGTGAATGTGGAGGTTGGTCCCCGTTATGGGAATCTGTTGTTTTCATCTTTGACTTTGGTTGGTCACAAATTCATCAGGGGTAGGTCAACATCAGTAGGGACACAAAAACTGGTGGCTTTAGCATTTTTGTTCAAGCTAAAAGAATTGACAATGACAGGTTTTCGTAGAGGTATGCACGGTCGTGATAAAAGGAGACCAATTTCCTTTAGCCTCTTAGACAAGCTGCTGTCTTGTGTAACTTGGTTCTGTTTTTATGAGGTGTTGCTGTTCATAGTATTTATGGTGTATAAGCAGCAAAACATAAAAAAAAGGTATACATGTGGTATCACTGTAATCGTACTGACATGGAAATTGAAGCCGTCTTATCACTTTTACGACACGTGAACTGCAGAAAAAAAAACAAGAACAACTAAACAACTAAAGAAAACCATTCCTGAATTGCTGTTTCTTCTTGATTCTAAATCACAAAAAGTGGAATAGAAAGTGCTAAAGAAAAATGATGTGGTCCAAAATGGTACCAATAGAAATTCCAGCTTATCCCGCAAAACATCAAGTCCTCACATGACTCTGTTGGCAGAAAAAAATCCTAGTCAATCAATGTTTTTGTGCACCTTTGTAAAGAAAGACACAGCTGAACAGAGGGAAAACAGAGTTCAGAGTAACTCTGCTGCCTCATTAGTGAATAGATCCACCGAGTGTTTAACCTGAGTCATGTATTTTGGATATGTAGCTGGAAACCCAAATGTATGTGCTCAGCATAGAGCAAAGGCTCAAGGTGAATTGATCCAAAATGTTCTGTACCCAAATTGCCAAAAACCGCATGCAACTCAAACCGCAAAAAAAGTCCCTATCAAGGACTGTCATCTGATAACAGAAATATAGGGGCTTCCATGTTACTGATAGCACAAAGGATCTGCAAAAGCACTATGGCTCTTCACCCCCAAAAAGAAAGCTACTAAAGCCTGTGTTCCCTACCCTTCTGAGCCCCACAATATCTAAACCACAGTTAATGTCCATATGTTTGGCATTGTTGTAGTGAGGAAGCTCGCATAATTTATGGGGTGTGTTTCTCCATTGGGCACAATGTATGAACACTACAATGTACTGGGCTTATCTATAAGGGCTTATTTGCAATTTTAAATAATGCAACATTCACTGCATTTGACTCCATGTGTGTTTTTCAGAAATAAAAACATCACTACACCCATAGATGAACTCCCAGAAGGGTGCAATTTCCAAAATGTGGTCATTTGATTGGGTTTCTGCTGTTCTGGCACTTAGGGGCTCTGCAAATGGAGTCCACATGCTATTTCAGGAAAATCTGTGTTCCAAAAATGAAACGACACTCCTTCACTCCTGAGAACTACCGTGTGCCAAAACAGTGGTTTTCCACCACATATGCGTTATAAACGTAGTCCGGAGAAATTTCACAACAAATTTTTTGGTCAATTTTCTCCTGCTATCCTTGTGGAAATTGAAATATTTGGTGGCAAATAAATATTTTTATGGGAAACATTTCTCCTCCTATCCTTTGTTAAAATGAAAAAATTGGATCTAGAAGAACATTTTTTGTGGAAAAATGTACTTTATTGTTTTCACAGCTCAACATGATAAAATTCTGTTAAGCACCTGGAGGTTCAAAGTGCTCACGAGTAACCACACATCTAGATAAATTCTTTGTAGTCTAGTTTCCAAAATGGGATCATGTATGGACGGGTTTCACTGTTTAGGCACATCAGGGGCTCTCCAAATGTGACCTGGTATCAGCTAACAATCCCAGACAATTTTCTGCTCAAAACGTCGAATGGCTTGCCTTCCCTTCTGAGCCCTGCCATGTGACCAAACAGTAGTTTTCCATCACATATGGGGTATCGACATACTCGAGAGAAATTTCACAACAAATTGTATCGTTTCAATTTCTCCTGTTACCCTTGTGAAAATACAATATTTGTGGCTATAGTAACATTTTTGTTGTAAAAGTAAAATTTTCATTTTTTTTCTTCCACATTGCTCCAGTTCCTGTGAAGCACCTGAGGGGTTAATAAACTTCTTGGATGTGGTTTTGAGGTGCAGTTTTTGCAATGGTGTTACTTTTGGGAATTTTCTGAGATATAGGTCTCTCAAAGTCATCTCCTCAAAAGTGATGTGGTCCCTAAAAAATATCTTCGTCAAATAGAAAAAATGAGAAAATTCTGGTGAACTGTGAACCCTTCTAACGTCTTAACAAAAAAATTATAAAAAAATTGTGCTGATGTAATGTAGACATGTGAGGAATGTTATTTATTAACTATTTTACGCGATATAACTCTGATTTAGCAGTATAAAGATTCAAAGTTTGAAAATTGTGAAAGTTTACACCAAATTTCCGATTTTGTTTCACAAATGGCTGCAAGAAATATCGTCCTAAATTTACCACTAAGGCTACCTTCACATGTTCAGTTTTTGGTCAGTTTTTCACATCTGTATATTTCATCCACTTTGGGTTACAAAAACGGAAGTGGTGACATCTTTCTATTAGGCCCCGTTCACATATTGAGTATTTGAGTTCTTTACCTCAGTATTTGTAGCTAAAACCAGGAGAGGAACAGAGGAAAAGTATAATAGAAACACGTCACCACTTCTGTATTTATCACCCACTCCTGGTTTTGATTCACACATCCTGAGGTAAAAAACTAACCAAATACTCAATATGTGCATATGGCTTAAAGTGGGATCCCAGTCGGTATAAAGTCACGTGCACACATTGAGTATTTGGAGAGATTTTTACCTCATTGTTCAATTCCTGGTTATGGCTTGAATATACAGTTAGGGCCAGAAATATTTGGACAGTGACACAATTTTCGCGAGTTGGGCTCTGCATGCCACCACATTGGATTTGAAATGAAACCTCTACAACAGAATTCAAGTGCAGATTGTAACGTTTAATTTGAAGGGTTGAACAAAAATATCTGATAGAAAATGTAGGAATTGTACACATTTCTTTACAAACACTCCACATTTTAGGAGGTCAAAAGTAATTGGACAAATAAACATAACCCAAACAAAATATTTTTATTTTCAATATTTTGTTGCGAATCCTTTGGAGGCAATCACTGCCTTAAGTCTGGAACCCATGGACATCACCAAACGCTGGGTTTCCTCCTTCTTAATGCTTTGCCAGGCCTTTACAGCCGCAGCCTTCAGGTCTTGCTTGTTTGTGGGTCTTTCCGTCTTAAGTCTGGATTTGAGCAAGTGAAATGCATGCTCAATTGGGTTAAGATCTGGTGATTGACTTGGCCATTGCAGAATGTTCCACTTTTTTGCACTCATGAACTCCTGGGTAGCTTTGGCTGTATGCTTGGGGTCATTGTCCATCTGTACTATGAAGCGCCGTCCAATCAACTTTGCAGCATTTGGCTGAATCTGGGATGAAAGAATATCCCGGTACACTTCAGAATTCATCCGGCTACTCTTGTTTGCTGTTATGTCATCAATAAACACAAGTGACCCAGTGCCATTGAAAGCCATGCATGCCCATGCCATCACGTTGCCTCCACCATGTTTTACAGAGAATGTGGTGTGCCTTGGATCATGTGCCATTCCCTTTCTTCTCCAAACTTTTTTCTTCCCATCATTCTGGTACAGGTTGATCTTTGTCTCATCTGTCCTTAGAATACTTTTCCAGAACTGAGCTGGCTTCTTGAGGTGTTTTTCAGCAAATTTAACTCTGGCCTGTCTATTTTTGGAATTGATGAATGGTTTGCATCTAGATGTGAACCCTTTGTATTTACTGTCATGGAGTCTTCTCTTTACTGTTGACTTAGAGACAGATACACCTACTTCACTGAGAGTGTTCTGGACTTCAGTTGATGTTGTGAACGGGTTCTTCTTCACCAAATAAAGTATGCGGCGATCATCCACCACTGTTGTCATCCGTGGACGCTCAGGCCTTTTAGAATTCCCAAGCTCACCAGTCAATTCCTTTTTTCTCAGAATGTACCCAACTGTTGATTTTGCTACTCCAAGCATATCTGCTATCTCTCTGATGGATTTTTTCTTTTTTATCAGCCTCAGGATGTTCTGCTTCACCTCAATTGAGAGTTCCTTTGACCGCATGTTGTCTGGTCACAGCAACAGCTTCCAAATGCAAAACCACACACCTGGAATCCACCCCTGACCTTTTAACTACTTCATTGATTACAGGTTAACGAGGGAGACGCCTTCAGAGTTAATTGCAGTCCTTAGAGTCCATTGTCCAATTACTTTTGGTCCCTTGAAAAAGAGGAGGCTATGCATTACAGAGCTATGATTCCTAAACCCTTTCTCCGATTTGGATGTGGAAACTCTCATATTGCAGCTGGGAGTGTGCACTTTCAGCCCATATTATATATATAATTGTATTTCTGAACATGTTTTTGTAAACAGCTAAAATAACAAAACTTGTGTCACTGTCCAAATATTTCTGGCCCTAACTGTAATCAGAGGAAAAGTACAGGGTGGGCCATTTATATGGATGCACCTAAATGAAATGGGAATGGTTGGTGATATCAACTTCCTATTTGTGGCACATTAGTATATGGGAGGGGGAAAACTTTTCCAGATGGGTGGTGACCATGGCGGCCCTTTTGAAGTCGGACATTTTGAATCCAACTTTTTTTCAATAGGAAGAAGGTCATGTGACTCATCAAACCTATTGAGAATTTCATAAGAAAAACAATGGTGTGCTTGGTTTTAACGTAACTTTGAGTTATTTACAAGTTTATGACCACTTATAAAATGTGTTCAAAGTGGTGCCCATTGTGTTGGATTGTAAATGCAACCCTCTTCTACCACTATTGACACACTGATAGCAACACCGCAAAAGAAATGCTAGCACAGGCTTCCAGTATCCGTTGTTTCAGATGCTGCACATCTTGTATCCTCACAGCATAGACAATTGCCTTCAGATGAGGGATGAGGCAAACTTTTTTGTGAATGGTGAAGTTAACTAACAAACCCGCGACTATTGGTCTGACACTAACCCACAGTGGATAGAGCCCTCCAAGACTGCTGGAACACAAACATTGATGGTATGTTGTGGCATATGGGGTACAAAGATAGTGGGGCCATTCTTCATCAATGGAAACCTCAATGCCACTGGATATATGAAATTGCTACATGATTCAGATATCCAGTGGCATTGAGGTTTCCATTGATGAAGAATGCCCCCACTATCTTTGTACCCCATATACCACACCATACCATCAATGTTTGTGTTCCAACAGTCTTGGAGGGATCTATCCACTGTGGGTTAGTGTCAGACCAATGTCGCTGGTTTTGTTTGTTAACTTCACCATTCACAAAAAACTTTGCCTCATCACTCATCTGAAGGCAATTGTCTATGCTGTGATATGAGATGTGCAGCATCTGAAACAACGGATACTGGAAGCCTGTGCTAGCATTTCTTCTGCGGTGTTGCTATCAGTGTGTCAAGAGTGGGAGAAGAGGGTTGTATTGACAATCCAGCACAATGGGCAGCACTTTGAACACATTTTATAAGTGGTCATAAACTTGTAAATAACTCATGAAAGAATAAAGTTGCGTTAAAACCAAGCGCACCATTGTTTTTCTTATGAAATTCTGATTAAGTTATTAAACTCCTGGTTTTGACTACAAATCATGAGGTAAAAAAAACTTACCAAATACTGAATATGGGAACATAGTCTAACATGAAGTCACAAAAAAAAAAAATCTCTGAATCACTGGGAACTGTTGAGGCTTAAGGGCCACTTTACACACACCAACTTATGTGTCCAACTTCTGACCAACTTACTAGTTGCAGTGAAATCATGGACACATTGTTCCATTTGTACACAGCCACAAAATGGAGCAATGTGTCCATGATTTCACTGCAACCGATAAGTTAGTCAGAAGTTGGACAGATAAGTTGGTGTGTGTAAAGTGGCCCTAAGAATTATTACCTCATAAAGTGACACTGGTCAGAATTGGGAAAAATGGTCTGGTTGTGAAGGTGAAAACTGGCAGTGGGTGAAAGGGTTAAGGGCTAAATCCAGTATTCTCTATGTTTTGTTCATTCCCAACATGTATGCTAAAGATAGAGAAATAATGTGATGTAATCAGTGCAATGAATTATATGCACACTAACATTTTCCCTACGTTTCCATGAGCTGTTTCTCTTCTAGGTCTCCTAGAATCTCCTGCTTTGTTGGGCTTGTGTCGCACTTTGCACTGTGGGCGAATCCTGAATATTCTTACTGAATGTGTTAGTTGGAATATTCATTAATGCAATTTAAACGTTAACAGTTCAAACTAAATTAAATTTGCCTTGTGGAGATGAGCCGGTCTATGAGGGTAATCAAACGCCTCTCACATTGCCGATTGGATTTGGTACTAATAAATTGCCCCACTAGCTGCCTGCAGTCCCTGGCTGTCCTCCTTCAAACTCTGAAGGAACCCTGAGCCCTGCAGGCACACAGCTTTAATGATATTACTTGAGATGACACAGACAGGAGCCGGGCGGCCAGATACATGCCACAGAGTCACGCAGATAAAGCGAGCATCGCCAGAAGGGATTATGTCTTGTTTGTGTTGACATCGCACAGGAAGCCAGCAGTGTATATGTATAGATATATTGTATATATTGGTCAATACATGCATATACTGTGTGTGTAAATAGATACATAAATAGACTGAGAGATATACACAGAGTATATGCATATATCAACCAGTTATTACTATTATTATTTATTTTTAAAGCAGAATTAATTACATGGTGCTGAACATGTGAAAAGGATTTACATACAAATATATATTACAATGTACAGACTTATGGTGCAGTCACACACAGCGATGCGATGAACGATTTTGTTAGCGATCACATGCGCGCGCGATCGCTAACAAAATTGTTCAGATCGCTGGTGAGCTGTCACACAGGCAGACTCACCAGTGATCAATGGACCAGAGACATCGTGGAAACAATTTAAATATCGTTTCTACGATGTCTTGCTCCCGCTGCCAGCCTGCGGTAAGCGGAAAAGGCTGGTAACCAAGGTATACATCGGGTATCTAGGCAGCGCGCGCTGCCTAGTTACCCACAGTTTACCTTGGATACCAGCTCCCAGCACTTGCAGAGAGGCGCTGGGAGCTGGCTTATCGGTCGTCTCCTGGTGTCACACGCAGCGATGCTGCGTGTCCACTGGGTGACCAACGATAGATTTGAGGTCCTGTCCTCAAATCAGCTGACTGATCGTTCATCGTTTGCAGTGTCGTTTCGACATCGTTCAAGCGTCACAGAACACGTGACTTTTGAACGATATCGTTACGTGTGACGGTACCTTTAGGCTAAGCTCACATGTCCAGTAATCATCTGTTAGGATGGAAACACACTATTTGAGATGGATGCGAGATTCTTGCATGCATCTCACATCAGCCACCTGGAATTGCCCCTACCTCTCTGAGCTCTATAGAAACACAATCAGCTCTATGCTGTCATTCAGAGACACAGTGGCCAGGTGACTCATGTGAGATGCATGCGAGATACTCACATGTAGCTCGCATTAGTGTGTCTCTGCCTTTAGAACGGATCCTGCAGCAATCCATTTGCAAATATGTTGTGCAAACCCAACTTTTTTGTCCATTTTGAAAAACTTATTTTTGCAGGATTCATTATTTTAACATGGTAGGTTATAGAAAACGGATCCGTTAACGGATTGCTAGCTATCATCCATTTGAAACTGATCCAGTAAGCAAAAAACGGATGACAGAAAAATGTATGGCCAAATAAAAATCTGTTAACAAATCTGTTTTCTGGATCCTGCAAAAATGAACTTTTCTCAGAACGGGCGAAAAAAAAAGTTGTTGTGTTTGCACAACTTTTTTGCCAACGAATTGCTGCTGGATCCATTCTCACATAGGATTATTGGACATATGAACTCAGCCTAAGGCTGGAGACACACTGAACAAGAAGTTTGCGAGATACTCGCATGAGTCTTGTATGCCTCACCCAGCACAGCTGCCAGATCTCTGCACAGGAGCGTGTCGGCTACATAAAAACAACACTCTCCTGTCCAGATAGACGGCGGCCTTCCCGGGTGAGAAATGCGAGACTCATACGAGTATCTCACATGTGTCTCGCTCAGTGTGTCTCCAACCCTTATCCCACTTTCATATCACATTACCCGGCACAGACACCTACTATCCAGACAGGAGCATGCCAGCTGCATAGAAATACATGTAGCTGACATGCTCCTGTCCAGGGAGTGGGTTGCCGTGTCGGGTGCTGTGATGAGAGACTTGCGCAAGTCTCTCGCATATCTGTTGCAAGTTTTTTTTTTAAATCAGATATATTTTATTAAATCATTGAGTGAATTACAAATAGTACATTCATAACATAGTTTCAATGAAAAGATGATTATTGTTTGTAATATACAACACCCTACCCTATAACAGGAACATAGGAACATACCCTCCCTCCTCCCAACTCCCCCAACACCCCCATCCCTCCCCCCCCTCCTTGAACAGTTTTCATATACCATCAATATTTATATCAGATAAGAGGAAAATAGAAAAGCGTTTTCCGATAGGCATGTGCCCAACAATTAAAATTGTCAAACCTGTTGTCAGGTCTAGCTTCTCCATTGTCTGGCTAGTGAAAGAGAAGAAATCAAAAAGAACAGCATTACTATTATACCATATCACTCTATCTCCTCCATGGCTCCCATATTTTTTCAAACATCAAGGCTGCACTCCTTCTATTATACATGTCTTCCTCCATACGCACCACGTAATCCACCTGTTGAATATACTCGGCTCCTCCCGGGGGCTCAGTCCTGATCCAATACCTCGCTATTAATTTCCTGGCCAGATATAATAATCTTGCAATTGCAATTTTTTGGCAGCTTGTCACTTTTATCTCTTCAACGTACCCCAATACGCACACCAAAGGCACCCTCGGAACCTCACACATATATCGTCTTTCAATCTCTGTGATGACATTCGTCCAAAACGTCTACAGCATAGGGCAGTCCCACATCATGTGTAGAATCCCCGCCTGTCCCTGCCTACATCTTGAGCATTCAGAGGTGTCTCTAACCCCTATTTTATATAAAATTTAGGAGTCCTGTAGGCTCTGTGAACAAGATACAGCTGCGAAAATCTTCCCAGTTCACTCAATGAAAGCTTTGGACCTTACATCTCTTGCAAGTTTAAATAAAATATTTATATAAATAACTAAAAAGAAAAAGAAAAAAAATTGGCATGGGCTTTGCTGCCATTTCTATTGCCAGCCATGGTAACCCGGGCAGCTCGGGGCTCGAATTCTCAGTGTGGTAAGGCTCAAACTTTCTGGGCCCCCACACTGAAAATTGCAGCCAGCAGCCACTCCAGAATTGGCACCTCCATGAGAGACACCAAAACTGGTGGTTATTCCCCTCTTCCAGCTGCCATGTAGTGGTGGCAGAGTGGTTAATTATGGGGTTGATGTCAGCTCTTTTTGGCAGCTGACATGAAGCCCTAATGTTGATATCAGCTGTCAGTATGACAACTGGCCATTAGCAATGCTTTCAGTAAAGAGAAAAAAAACAAACACGCACAGAGAAATCGTTTATTATTTACAAAATAGACAGAGATGCCTCATTATTCACTTTATTAGCTCCCAGCAACTTCCCCTGTGACGCAATCCTGTAATTACTGTAATCTTGTAGTGGGGTGGTGTGATACCCGATCTTTGTATACCGAGTGCTCAAAAATGGCGGCTGTGTGTGTATGTGTGTGTATGTGTGCACATGTGTGTATGTGAGCATGTGTGTGTGCATGTGTATGCATGTGTGTGCGTGTGTGCATATGTGTGTGTATATATGTGCATGTGTGTGTAAGTGCGTGGATGCACCTATGTGTGTGTACATGTATGCACATGTTTAGAAACCAAAACATCAACATATATTCTTTCTTTGGCATAACTGTGCCAAGAACTGCACCCTAAAGGTATGCAGGGATACGGGCCTATCGCTACAAATTACTCACTAACAAAAACCAATTAAACGACATTGCAGCCCAAAATGAAATGAAAAGTGGTATTTTATTATATTAAATCAGGGGATCTGTGATTGATTTTTGTTAGGATGTATGCACATGTGTGTATGTGCATGTGTGTATAGGCATATGTACATATATGCACGGGTGTATGTGCATGTGTACATGTATGTATGTGCAAGCATGTATTTGTTTGTGTGTGTTTGCGCATATGTGTATGTGCATGTGTGTGTGCGCATGTGGGTGTATGTGTGTATGCACATTTTGTGTATATGCTCATGTGTATGTATATGTGCATGTGTATGTTTGTATTTATGTGCGGTATGTGCATGTATGTGCATTTGTTTGTGTATGCGTGTGTGTATATGTGCATATGGGTATGTGCATGTATGTGTGTGTGTGTGTGTGCATGTGTGTATGTGCGTGAGTATGTGTGTGCGTGTATGTGTGTGTGGATGTGTGTGTGCATGTGAATGTGTGTGTATGCATAAGTGTATGCATGTATGTACATGTGTGTATATGCATGTATATACGCATGTGTGTGCATCTGCATGTATTTACATGTGTGTATGTACACATGTGTCTATATGTGCATGTGCATATATGCATGTGTGTGCATGTATGTACATGTGTGTGTGAGTGTGCATATGCATATGTGTGTGTGCATGTACGTATATGTGTCCGTACCCACAGTAGCTAGTTAACGCCAAGGCTCTATCTGCAGCCTGTGTGCAGAACCAGATGGGGTGCGGTGCCCTCAGTAGCCTCCAAAGGGCACCACACACCCATTACCCCCGGAACACACAGGACGCAGACAGAGCCTCGGAGATTCCTAGCTGCGGTAGAAAGGAGTGCAAAGGTGCGGCAGGGATGGTGGGTGGATTTGCGGGTGGTGATAGCGGGTGGTGATGACAGTCAGGTGTGCAAGTGGGTGTGCGGGCGGTGATGTCAGGTGGCAGGGTTTGCAGAGTCTGTGTCTGTCACTACATTGGGAGACCCAGCACTTCGGTGTCCCAATATGGCTTCCAGTGTACTTCTGGTCGGTGTAATGCATTGTGGGATTCGGCCCCGTACAGACGTAAGTGGATGACAGACGCTACTAGGTGAGTATATAGATGTGAATGCACGTGCATCAAAAATTGGCTGTGGAATCACTATTGTTCCTATCCTCCCTTACAAAAAAATGTAATGAGTACATTTTTACATTATATTGCCCATAAATGATGCAAAGAAACTATTACATCAAGGTGATTGTACACAGAATCATCAGCAGGTGGAGCATGGTTGTTATAAAGAGCGGGAGGAGGATGTAACTGCTGAGATCAGAGAAAATTCTTATCCAAGCCGATCCTTTCATAGTCGTGGTCACCAGCCTCAGCAACATCACTGGGATTGGCCTCACTATACAGGTAGCACAAGACCAAATAAAAGACTCTGGCTTGTTCCTTGAAAAGATATTTTAGGACAAATCAGTGGTACTATACAGGGTACCAAGTGCCCATGCATATTTATATGAAGAGGCACAATATACTGGCATATATAAAAAGTTACGATACTTTTTAAGATAAAGAAGAAATTAATAAACAAGTTAAAGGGAACCTGTCAAGTGACTCATGCTCTTTGTGCTTCGGGCAGCATGAATCTGAGACCAGCTCAATCAATACAGATATCTGAATATTACTGTGAAACACTCCAGCCTTTCATACAAAACATACTTTGAAGTGAAGAGATTGGAAGACCTGAGATGACAAATTATCGTTGCAGGCCCCATATTGTTCCACATAATCTGTTACACCAGCATGTCTCTTCTTAAACACACATTGGCCCTGACATCTCAAACAGTTTTCACCAAAATTCAAGTGTAAAACTGTTTGATATGCTACAAAATTTGTGTGCCTTTGGTGTTACACCAATCTCATATAGTTATATCATTCACCGAATGGACTTAAAAACATAGAAAAAACTCACCAAAATTTGCCAGGTAAATACCCATTGCACTTAGCAGCGGCTGCCAGCTCCTCTGAGAGGCAACACAGGTGTCTGTATGCCGGTACTCAATCACCTACAACCCACAGTGGGGGCGGTTGTGACACCAGCCCTTGACCGTGGGTTACCAGCTTACGTACTTTGGCCAAAATACCACAAACACCTCACATTTTCATCTTTAGTGTTTTATTGCATTTTTTTTATCTGCAGTATGAGGCTGAGCCCTCTGGGGGGCGTCTGTCATTTTGTGAGGCATGTAATCAGTGCGGAGCAGCCCGCCTGATCTAATAGAAGGGCGTGACCAATAGGCTGCTCTGACACTATGCCTTGCATGTACCGTGAATTGCAGAGCCTTTGGTAACCTCGTGTCTTTAAATGCCACCAGTCACCTCCCTGACAGTATGGCAGGACGCTGGTGTCACAACCGCCCCCACTGTGGGTTGTAGGTGATTGAGTACCGGCATACAGACACCTGTGTTGCCTCTCAGAGGAGCTGACAGCCGCTGCTAAGTGCAATGGGTATTTACCTGGCAAATTTTGGTGAGTTTTGACCAATCTCATATAGGTCTGCCACCTTTTTTTTAAAAAAAAAAGAGCAAAGCTTCATGGAAAGGAGAGGAGAGAGTCAGGATGTAGCACATAACTGCAAGGAGAGGGTCAAGATGGAGCACATAACTGCAAGGAGAGGGTCAGGATGGAGCACATAACTGCAAGGAGAGGGTCAGGATGGAGCACATAGCTACAAGGATAGGATCAGGATGGAGCAGATAATTGCAAGTAGAGGGTCAGGTTGGAGCAAATAACTACAAGGATAGGATCAGGATGGAGCATATAACTACAAGGAGATGGTCAGCATGGAGCAAATAACTACAAGGAGATGGTCAGGATGGAGCACATTACTACAAGGAGAGGGCAGGATGGAGCACATAGCTACAAGGATAGGATCAGGATGGAGCAGATAACTACAAGTAGATGGTCCAATTGGAGCAAATAACTACAAGGATAGGATCAGGATGGAGCAAATAACTACAAGGAGATGGTCAGGATGGAGCACATTAATATACAAGGAGATGGTCAGGATGGAGCACATTACTACAAGGAGAGGGCAGGATGGAGCACATAGCTACAAGGATAGGATCAGGATGGAGCAGATAACTGCAAGGAGGAGGTCAGGATGGATCAAATAACTACAAGGATAGGATCAGGATGGAGCACATGACTGCAAGGAGGAGGTCAGGATGGAGCACATTACTACAAGGAAAGGATTAGGATGGTGCAAGTAACTACAAGGAGAGGGTCAGAATGGAGCACATAGCTACAAGGAGAGGGTCAGGATGGATCACATAACTGCAAGGAGAGGGTCAGGATAGCGGACATAACTACAACCCTTGGCAAAAATTATGGAATCCCTTGGCTTGGAGGATGTCCATTCAGTTGTTTGATTTTGTAGAAAAAAAGCAGATCACAGACATGGCACAAAACTAAAGTAATTTCAAATGGCAACTCTCTGCCTTGAAGAAACAGTAAAAGAAATCTTGAAAAAAAAATATGCTAGTCAGTAACAGTTACTTTTGTAGACCAAGCAGGGGGGGAAATTAAGTAGTCACTCAATTCTGAGGTAAAAATTATGGAATCATGACAAACAAACAAGCAAAACAACATTCCAATACATCACTTGTATTTTGTTACACCACCTCTGGCTTTTATCACAGCTTGCTGTCTCTGAGGCATGGACTTAATGAGTGCCAAACAGTACTCATCATCAATCTGGCTCCAACTTTCTCTGATTACTGTTGCCAGATCAGCTTTGCAGGTTGGAGCCTTGTCATGGACCATTTTCTTTAACTTTCACCAAAGATTTTCAATTGGATTGAGATCCGGACTATTTGAAGGCCATGACATTGACTTTGTGTCTTCTTTCAAGGAATGTTTTCACAGTTTTCGCTCTATGGCAGGATGCATTATCATCTTGATAAATGATTTCATCATCCCCATTCTTTCAATTGATGGGATAAGAAAACTGTCCAAAATATCAATGTAAACTTGGGCATTTATTGAAGATGTAATGACAGCCATCTCCTCAGTGCCTTTACCTGACATGCAGCCCCATATCATCAATGACTGTGAAAATTTGCATGTTCTCTTCAGGCAGTCATCTTTATAAATCTCATTGGAATGACACCAAACAAAAGTTCCAGCAGCATCACCTTGTCCAATGCAGATTTGCGATTCATCACTAAATCACAGTCCACGATTGCTTTTCTTTAGCCCATTGTAACCTTGTTTTTTCTGTTTAGGTGTTAATGATGGCTTCTGTTTAGCTTTTCTGTATGTAAATCCAATTTCCTTTAGTCGGTCACAGACATTGACTCCAGTTTCCTCCCATTCATTCTTCATTTGTTTTGTTGTGCATTTCCTGTTTTGGAGACATATTGCTTTAAGTTTCCGGTCTTGATGCTTTGATGTCTTCCTGGTCTACCAGTATGTTTCCCTTTAATAACCTTCCCATGTTGTTTGTATTTGGACCAGATTTTAGACACAGCTGACTGTGAACAACCAACATCTTTTGCAACATTGCGTGATGATTTACCCTCTTTTAAGAGTTTGATAATCCTCTCCTTTCTTTCAATTGACATATCTGGTGTTGGAGCCATGATTCATGTCAGTCCACTTGCTGCAACAGCTCTCCAAGGTGTGATCACTCCTTTTTAGATGCAGACTAACGAGCAGATATTATTTGATGCAGGTGTTAGTTTTGGGAATGAAAATTTACAGGGTGTTTCCATAATTTTTTCCTCAGAATTGAGTGATTCCATAATTTTTCCCTCTGCTTGGTCTACAAAAGTAACCGTTACTGGCTAGCACTTTTTTTTTCAAGATTTAGTGTTTTTTCAAGGCAGAGAGTTTCCATTTGAAATGACTTTAGTCTTGTGCCATGTCCGCGATCTGCTTTTTTTTTATACAGAATTAGACAACTGAATGGACATTCTCCGAGCCAGGTGATTCCATCATTTTTGCCAGGGGTTGTATAAGGAGAGGGTGAGGATGGAGCACATTACTGAAAGGACAGGGTCAGGATGGAGACAATACTACAAGATGGGGACCATGATTTCAGTGTGGAATCTCCTTGCATTCCATGCTAAATCTATCAATCTCCTATGCATCTAATATTCTACTTTTTTTTTGCATACAAATCGATCCACTTACTGTGTCTCGAAAAAGCAATGGGAGCAGCTCAGGTTCAATGTGCAGTAAATATACATGGGCTTGATGACCACTGCTGAAGAGAAGACTGCAAAGGTAAGTTTAAATTAATTAATTGTTAAAATAATAGAATTAATCATCAGGATTTTAGGACTGGGTCATTCCATGTCAAGTGATCCAAAAATGAATATTTTTTTTCCCTGACGTCTTCAGATTTTTTACATTTTTTTTCTATATGAAGTACAACTTTAGTTAATTACAAAAAAAAAGTTTTGAATTTTTTTCTTCATCAGTTAATTTTTTACAGATTTTTAAAGTTTTAAAAAAGCGCAAATTTTGGCCTGGTATGACTTTTCATTTTCTATCATATCTAGGGCTAGAAATAAGATAGAGAGACAAAATAAACACCGTTCTACTCAGAATTGTACAGGCTTTCACTAGAGATGTCACAAGAGTATCTTTGTTAATATTTTACCCATGCGATCGCAAACGCAAAATTTTAAAAGCATTTACGAAAAATCGGCATCATTTAAATATTTCAAAAACTGCCCATATGTCTGCTGTGCTCTTAGCCACATCTGTACCAAATTTCAAGTTGGGATCGTGATGGGATCATATTTTAAAATATTTTACTATTAATAGCGTCAATGGGTCATTCCATATCAAGTGATCTAAATATGAATATTTTTTTTACCTGACGTCTTTAGATTTTTAAAAAAAAAATTTTCTATTTGAAGTACTACTTTAGTTAATTACAGATTACAAATCTACTAAAGATGATGCACAAGAAAGCCCGCAAACAATGAAGACAAGACACTAAAGACAAGCAAACTAAAGTCATGTATTACTGGAACCATCTCCTCTAGTCTGATGAGACCAAGATAAACTTATTTGGTCCAGATGGTATCAAACATATGTGGCGGCAACCAGGTGAGGAATAGAAAGGTTAGTGTATCTGCCTACAGTCAACCATGGTGGTGGGAGTGTCATGGTTTGGGGCTGCATGAGTGTTGACAGCTGTGCGGAGCTACAGTTCCTTAAGGCTACCATGAATGCCAAAATGTACTGTGCTATACTGAAGAAGAGCATGATCCCCCTCCTTTTGGAAACTGGGCCATATTCCAACACTATAACAACCACAAATACAGCTCCAAGACGACCACTGCCTTGCTAAAGAAACTGTGGGTAAAGGTGCTGGAGTAGCCAAGCATGTCTCCAGACCCAAACCCTATTGAGCATTTGTGGGGTGTCCTCAAACAGAAGATGGAGGAGCACAAGTTCTTTAGCATCTTCCAACTCTGTGATGTCATCATGGAGGATGGAAGGGGATCCAGCGGCTCCTGTGAAGCTCTAGTGAACTCTATGCCTAACAGCGTTAAGGCAGTGCTGTAAAATAATGGTGGTCACACAAAATATTCATACTTAGGGCACAATTTGGTCATTTTCACTTGGAGGTGTATTCCCTTTTGTTGGCAGTCGTTTAGACATTAATGACTGTGTGATGAGTTATTTAGTGGGCACAACAAATTTACACTGTTAGGCTGGAGTTATACATGCATGTGACTCATCTGAGCCCTGCATTGCATCACCCGGCATGGCCGCCCACTCTCCAGACAAGAGCATGCAGCTGCATAGAAATACAAGCAGCTGACACGCTCCTCTACAGAGAGTCGGCGATCGTGCTTCGATGTGAGGCTCGGGTGAGTCACATGCAAGTACAAGCTGTATGTGGCACCCCAGAGTCCGGTTGCCAAAATGGCATTGCCTCCCTCGGTGGGTAGGGTCATGCTTGCTTGGAAGCAAGATAGGGTATCCACACCAGGTAAACACACAGCACACAACACCTTCCTGACTCCAGACCAGAAGGGGGAGCTCTGAAACCCGAGTTCAGGGGAGCTCTCCTATAAATTCTGGCCTTTGGAAGGGGTTAGGCGGTTCAGTTCCCAGGAGGACCGTGAAGACATCCTGTGGACTAGAGCGGTGTTAGGCTCATCCAAGGATAACCACTAGCTAATGTGACGGACCTATAGGAGAGAGTCTGAAGAAGGAGAGGCGTAGGTCTGGGGAGTCAGTGACCCGGTTCACCCCAGAGCAGAGGCGCAAAAACGGGCACCGTAGTCTGAGGTTGCGAGGTTGCTCTAGGCCTGCAGTCAAAACCGAAGGGCGGGAGACTCCACATCTTCCGGCCACACTAAGACACCTGAAGGCACAGCAGTGTGGAAGAGCTGTGGCCAGAGAAGTGGTACCCGGAAAGGGCTTGAACTGCCTGCCATACTGGTGATAGACTCTCCAGCAGGAGTAAAAGGGTTGCAGCTTAGCCGCAGACAGACAGGACCAGCAAAGAGGAGTGCAGCAGGGAGGTCTCAGAACTGAGTGAGGAGATCCCTAACTTGCTTCCAGGCAACCCGGATTCCCAACAAAACATGCGGACTGTACCCTGGCTTTTACTGCTACAGTAAAGGTAAAGGAAACCATGCCTACTACCGCCATAAATTATCCTGGTTGCCCTGGGGAACTGCTCCACCCATGGGGAGCAATACCATCCGAGCTGCAAGCCCATCATCCCCAGAGGTACCGCATTGCAGCCGAACAACACGGGTGGCGTCACGACACTTTTTGGCTAAAGCCTATCACCTTGAATTTAAGGATCTACTGCCCAGGGTAACAGAAGCCGGGTCTCAACCCCTGTGACTCCCCAGAAGTATCACAGCCTAGTTCTGAGTACCCCACGGCCCTGGGGCATATCAATTTCCTGGTGTCACGAACAAGATTTTGTGCCTGATGCCGAAAGGTACTGTGTGCCATTTACTTTATTGAACTGGGTACTGTCGCCAGTGTTATCCGGGAAGACGATTGGGTGTGCAGTCGTGGGCGGAACCATAGAAAGGGAGCGAAGAGAAACCCAGCCCCGCACTTTGACGTCAGCCAGGCCGACTCAGGAAGCTGTGCACCAGAAACTCCCTGCACACTCAACTCCTCGCCTGAGGAACGGTAGACTTACCAGTCGAAAAAAAGCCAGAGAACCTGGCTGTGGTTCACTAGGGGGGGAAAAATGTCTGACCCAGAGGAAGAGAGCCTGCGGCGGGCCCGGCTGCTGCCCAAGCTAAGGCCGCAGCCCAAGCCGAGGCCGCAGCTCAATCCGATGCCGAGGCCCCAGCCGATAACGCAGCCCAAGTTGAACCCCTGGTCGCTGCCGCAGCAGTGGCACCCGCAGCAGTGCCAGTCATGCCGTTTATGATGCCATATATCCCAGGAGCGGCGTGGTTGCAGCTGTACTCGGGTGAAGCGGACACCGTGAATGATTTCAAAGAAAGACTGAAAGCTTGTTTCGAGTATACTGCATGACTGAGGAGCAGTGAGTGACTATGTTGATAGAACAATTGACTGGAGCGGCCCGAGAGGTAAAATCCTGGCTAGATACTGACAAACGGACTGTTAAACAAATATTCGCCAGGTTAAAGGAAGTCTTTGACACCCGTACTGCAGCGGAAATTAAAATGAGATTTTATGGGTGCAAACAATGGGTGCAGGATGATATACAGGACTATGCGTTAAATCTCCAAGAGGCACTGAGGGCCATGAAACAGATTGATCCCGACAGTGCACGAGATGAAAATAAGATGTTGACTGAGCAGTTTGAGGGGCTCCAGTCTTACGCCCACCAGACTCAGCTACGTATATTGGCCCTGCAAAACCCTGACCTGAACTTTACCTAATTTAAAGACCGGGCCATTCGTGTGCTGCGAGATCCTACAGTCAGTAGCCCAGCACTCCCCCAGCGACTAGATCTAACAGCCCTTCGTGCTGGATGGCATGCTTTTAAACATTTATTTGGACACCGGTTCACAGGTGACGACTATGCCTTATATCCTTTACAAACGGTACTGAGCTGATTCAGACATTTCCCGCCACCCAGATGATAGCTTTACAATATATGCTGCACATGGTTTGCCTTTACCGTAGGTGGGATTTAAGGAAGTAACCATTAAGGAGGTTCGTGCAGAACTAGCCGCCCAGGGTATGGTGATTGTTGATGTAGACTGGTGAGAAAGTAACCCAATGCTTACTCTAGGCACTAACATGATTGAGAGTTGCCTAGGGGAGATTATTGTTTTGTTACAACAGGTTACAGAAACTGACAACCTTTGTCAGCAGCGAGTCCTGCAGAAAGAAAAAAAGGCCCTGATGCAGACGCAGCAGCTAGAGCTGTCTGGTGGAGACGTCTGCAGTGTAAGACTTAGGGCCCCTTTACACGCGGCTACATTTCTTGGGTGGCTACAGGTAACTTACTGGTTGCAGTGAAATCATGGAGAGATTATTCCATTTGTACACAGCAACAAGATAGAACCTTGTCTCCATGATTTCACTGCAACCAGTAAGTTACCTGTGGCCACCCTAGAAATGTAGCCGCGTGTAAAGGGGCCCTTAGGCTGCCTTCAGACTTGCAGATGCCTCCGCAGCATTTTGCAGAGGCATCTACAAGCATCTGCATGCAGACCGCGGCCCCTATGTTTATAATGGAGCTCACGGCGGTCTGCAGATGCTTGCAGACCGCCGTGCGCTCTCATTGCCCGCCATTAGTGATCTGTGCGCAGGCGGATGCCTGCGCACAAATCACACACTCTCGTCCGCACCAGGGACGCAACATCTCGCGTCCCTGGTGCGGGCGAGAATGTGTGATTTGTGCGCAGGCATCCTCCTGCGCACAGATCACTAATGGCGGGCAATGAGAGTGCACGGCGGTCTGCAAGCATCTGCAGACCGCCGTGCGCTCCATTATAAACATAGGGGCCGCGGTCTGCATGCAGATGCTTGCAGATGCCTCTGCAAAACGCTGCGGAGGCATCTGCAAGTCTGAAGGCAGCCTAAGTGATTCAGCCCCTATTGTAATAGACCTTAGAGGGCAAGATTACCAAGCCTTGGTGGAGCACGCGTATTCAGACAGTAGGCCCACTGTCCTGACAGCCAGAGGGGTAGTTGATGTCCCCAAGGGGAGGGTACCTGTACGTACCTTATACTGTGGAGAAAATGTCAAACTGCCTAGATATTGCTACCATTACACTGTCAGTAACAACGCCATCATGGCAGTGGAGCCTTTGAATCCGTCCGACCAGGTGGAGGACAACGGCTTTGAGGGGCAGCTGAAGGACTGGTGTCAGAAGCTACACGTAGACACTGACTCCACCCCTTCACACCAAAAGCATGGTGTTTACCGAGTAGTTCAAGAATATGGACGGGTCTTTAGTAAACATCCTTTAGACTTTGGGCATTTAAAGAGGGTACAACATCACATCCCCATGGGAGAGCATCCGCTCATTAAAGAAAGATACCAGCTTGTACCTCCAGCTCACCAAAGAAATGTTACAGGAAATGAAGGAGGTTGGGGTGATCAGAGATAGTTGTATCCCCTGGGCAGCTCCACTAGTCCTGGTACGAAAAAGATTACACAATGAGAATGTGTGTTGACTACAGGCAGTTAAATCGCATTACACATAAGGATGCTTACCCATTATCCAGAATTGAAGAGTCATTAGCTGCACTGAGAACTGCTAACTATTTTTCCACCTTAGATCTCACCAGTGGGTATTGGCAGGTTCCCGTGGCAGAGGTGGACAGAGAGAAGACCGCGTTCACGACACTGGTAGCGGTGAATCTGTCAGTACCATGGTGAGTCTAAGACAACACTCTGGTATATCCGTGCTACGTAGGTCTACACATAGAATAGTGGATAGTACACCCACAACACCAGCAGTAGACACTAGCAACCAGACCAAACAATCAGAGATACCTGTACTGCGAAGGTCAGACCCCAGCCCTTTATAGGGATTGTTAGCAAGTTAAGTGAATAAGTTTAACCAGTTGTAAAATGTAAATATGTTTTGTTTTCATGCAACTATGTAAATAAGTAACCGTGCCTACAGGACTTACTGTATGAACTTTTGCATAGTCTTGATCATTTACCTTTAAAAATGGACCAATATGCCACAGGACTGGTTGTGGTAAAGACAATTTTGTATATAATTCATCATCAGCCAATGGTGGAAGGACTAAGCACCGTAGTGACTGTTTTCCAATTATTCTTGGTTTTTGTAATTTTTCCTTTTTAAGACTCCCCAGGAAGCCGCGAAAGCCCGGTTCCAAGTGTCCCACGGCCCTGGACGCAATATGTACACTTTACATTGTATCAAAGTGTGCTATTTTCAGTTTTGTCCCACGAAAAGAAATAATAAAAATATTTTTAATAATGTGAAGGGTGTTCTCACCTTTGTGATCTACTGTATATATACAAAAAAAAAACTATACAAGTTTGGCATCACTGCTATCGTACTGACTTGAAAAATGGTGTTGGAAGGTAATTTTTACCACAGAACGAATACTGAAAAAACTATATCTGTTATGTTTTTTCCATTTCAATGAATTTGGAACATTTTCCTGTGGGTTTTTTTGTACCTTGTATAATATTATGAAAGATGACATTCAAAAGTGAAACTTATCCTGCAAAAAAATAGCCCTCATATTGTTAAGGAAAAATTAAGAAAGCTATGGCTCTTGAAAGAAAGGGAGGAAAAAACAAAAGAATAAAAACAAACCAGCTCTATCCTCTCCTAATGTATCCTCATCCATCCCTTGTAGACTGTGACCCCTTACGGGGAGAGTCCTCCCTCCTCACCTACTGTATCTTCTCCCATCTCTTGTAAACTGAGCCCTCGTGGGCAGGGTCTTCTCTCCTTACCTACTGTATCCTCACCCATCCCTTGTAGACTGTGAGCACTCGGAGGCAGGGTCCTCTCTCCTTACCTACTGTATACCTCATCCAACCCTCGTAGACTGTAAGCCCTTGCGGGTGGGGTCCTCTCTCCTTACCTACTGTATCCTCACCCATCCCTTGTAGGTTGCGAGCCCTCGTGGGCAGGCTCCTCTACTCTCACCTACTGTATCCTCATCCATCCCTTGTAGACTGTGAGTCCACGTGGGCAGGGTCCTCTCTCCTCCTGTACCTGTCTGTGCCTTGTATTGCTCATATTTATTGTACTTGTCTATTTATGCCCCATTTCATATGTAAAACACCATAGAATAAATGGCGCTATAATAGTAAATAATAATAATATTGGCCATGGCAGGAAGGGGTTAAGGCTCCGTTCACATGCCCGTTGGCACACTCCACTTCTCTATTCAGATTTAATTCAGTTTTAAGAACACACAACCGGAATAAGTGTTGCATCAGGTATGCAAACACAAGTGGAAAAGGAACATTGATTATTTTGGGGTCTGTTTTTTTCAGGTATGTTTAGAATAGTAAAGCGCTGCGGAATATGTTGGCGCTATATAAATAAAGATTATTATTATTATTATTATTATTAATAGAAGAAAAGGTTCTGAATGCAGAACTTTTATTTTCAATTGTAATATATGAAGGTGATAATAATCAATGCGGTAACTCCACTTCTGTGTTAATAACTCATGCGATGGGTCATTTATTCCATTTGTCCATCCCAAATATGGAACAGACAAAGAGAATGTCCAGACGTGACCACAGCCTATGTGACATTACTGCACAATGGTTTCCAGACAATTTCAGAACTGGGACCAGCGTCCGAGCTATGCTGGTATGAAGAAATCAAAACGTATCACAGTATATACATGCCATAAGACATGCTCCATATATACAGACGACAGCCTGCACACACATATACAAACACGCACACGGCTTTCCTCCCGCCCCCTGACCTCAATGTCCCAGCAGAACCTTGGGAGAGAGGGGGCCACTCCAGTGCTGGGGTGATAGGTCGTGTGAAATTAAACAGACATGCCATACAGCGCATACACTAATAGAGGGACATCCTGTCCTGGTGGCTTATTGTACAGGGTGGAAGAAGCAAAAAAACAAAATATCTGAATCTGTATCATTGCAGAAATCCTAAACATTTATTTTTTTTATATACTGCTCAACAAATAAAATAAGTGTAATTTACCTATTCTTCCAGCATAATGGCTCTTTAGCATGAAAGCAAGAACATAGTATTCCAGCATTTCATCTCTGACTGTTTATTTGTCTGACTAATTATGGTTTTACAATTACAACAAGGACAAAGAACATAAAGAGAACAATGTGTTGTGCAATAGGCACCGCCATAGACACTGACAGTCTGCACCCGAGCACAGAGATCCAGGAGTCTTGGAGCAGCCATAATAATAACCATACTAAAAAATACTGTTAAAGAACATGTTAAAGGGATTATTCGGGAATCTTATAAAATAAAATAAAAAAAAACGTGCTTAAGCACTAACAAGCAGGTAGCTCCCACCTACCTGCCTGTTGTGCCCAGCACTGTTCACCCCTACCACAGAGCGGGTACAGACCACTCCTGCCAGGGACAGCATGGTGGGGTAAACAGAGGTGGCTTTTCCGCTCTGCTCTGTGGAAGGGACGGGACAGCTGGTCTCCTGCTGATTGACAGCTGTCTCCTCGCTACCTGATTGGGGGAGTCGGCTGTCAATCAGCATGACGTCGACTATGATGTTTGTTGACAGAGGGGAGAAGCCACCCCAGGGTAGTTGTGACAAAATCGCCAACAGGAGCAGTCTCAGACCACTCAGTGTTGTAGGTTGATCAATAGTGACAGGCGACGGGCACAACAGGCAGGTAGGTGTCAGCTACCTGCCTGTTAGTGCTTAGTGTCAGGATTAGCTTAGTCAGGACCTGCAGCTCTCTGGCGCCCCCTTAGCCTGCTGGTCAAATCCGGTATTGCCAGAGGATAAGAAAGGTGCCCAGCTGCTCTAATTTATGTTGTCTACTGCGGCACGTGATGTGACAGGATGTATATATACCACCAGTTCCTGCCAGGAACGTATATATACCTCAATCCAGTCACCCTCAGGCCACAATATCACATAAATACAGAAGTATGCTGCCACCACCGACCTCTTTCAGGTGGATCGGTAACCTGTGCGATAGCGTAAAAAATGAGCAGGGAGGACGTGATAAATCGTTCATAGGACAAGGAGATCGCGACTAGTAAATTAAAATAGTTTACTCCTCAGAAATAGGCAGTGATTATAAAAGATGTACAGAATATTATATAAGAGACAAATTACATGTATGAATAACAGTTACAAAAAATAAAAAGGAATACCGTAAGAAAAGTTTCAGACCTAGTCAGGCTTGGTACTTAGTTTCTTGGAGGAGGCCCTTCTCCTGGATGGGTAGATTCTGTCGACAGTTAGCTGGTGTTGACTGTCAGACCTCAAGAGCAGAATCCCCAAAAATGTCCTCTTTGCTTTTATTAACCAGGAGAAATCCTTGACCCCCCTTCGCAACGTGAGCCCTCCTTTGTAGGCGTGTCTGCTGAGCCATCCTCTCTCACCAGGCTTAATGAATCCCCATTTTTCCATATCTAGAGATGGGGTTGGCTCACAGACATGAGATATGGCTCATTTTCCAGGTCAGGTGATTCTGAGAAGTTTGATACCAAATATGACTTGGTGGTCTTATTTGGAATGCCAGCCATCCCTTCCCAGGTTCCTGATCGTTGTACAACTGTACAAAATACATCATTGAATACATAATACGGCAAGTAATCTAAAAATATGCATTATGTGTTTGTGGTATGATCGGGTCGTCTTAAATTCGATATTGAAACCACGGTGACTTTTAGACAAAGGACTTGGTTTCTTTGGTAGAAAAAAAAAACTGGTTTGGACTGGGTTGTCCAGCTCTGGCTCTGGGTTTACGACCCATCGTAAATAGTTTGGGTGGGGGGGGGGGCCAACAGTGTTTCTCTGTAAACTACTTACAAACCAGCTAAAAAAAAAGGGGGGAGGGATGAGGGAGTAGATCTGTCTCTGCAGAAAAAATCATGAGCAATATTCATTTTCATGACACCTCCCCCTTTTCGATGACGCTATGGAGGAAGAACCTCTCGGTACTCCTCCAAGCGTGTCCCTGTGGGCTCTCCTCGCCGGGATAACCCATCGGCATTGCCATGCTCGCTGCCTTTTCGGTGGTGCACGGTAAAGTCGTACTGCTGGAGCGTGAGGCTCCAGCGTAGCAACCTCCCGTTGGTACCGGACAGGGAGTTCAGCCAGCTCAGGGGGTTGTGGTCGGTCACGACAGTGAAGGGGTGCCCGTACAGGTAGGGCTGTAAGCGTTGCAGAGCCCATACAATGGCCAGACACTCCTTCTCTATCGTGGAATAGGCCACTTCCCTCGGAAGGAGCTTTCGGCTGAGGTACAACACTGGGTGCTCTTGGTTCCTTGAGTCGACCTGGCTGAGCACAGCTCCGAGGCCAAACTCACTAGCATCAGTCTGTACTAGGAATGGCTGCTTGCCGTCAATCGCCCTCAACATAGGGGAGCTGCTCAGGGCCGTCTTCAGAGCCTGGAAGGCGACCTCGCAGGCCTCGGTCCAATCGACTGCATGGGGTAGGTTCCTCTTGGTGAGGTCTGTGAGAGGCTTCGCAAGGCTACTATAGTTTGGCACAAAGCGCCTATAGTACCCTGCAGTGCCCAAGAAGGACAGCACCTGCTTTTTGGTCCTGGGGGTGGGCCAGGACACGATAGCGTCCACTTTCCCGGGCTCTGGTTTCAGCGTGCCCCCGCCTACCCGGTGCCCCAGGTAGTGGACCTCGTTCATGCCCATCTGGCACTTTCCTGGCTTAATGGTCAAGCCTGCCTGGCGGATGCGCCCGAGCACCTGCCGCAGATGCTTGAGGTGATCCCCCCAGGTGGGACTGAAGACGGCAATGTCATCCAGGTACGCCACCGCGTACCTCTCCAGTCCCAGGAGCAGGGAGTTAACCATTCTCTGGAAAGTGGCCGGGGCATTTTTCATGCCGAATGGCATGACCGTGGATTCGTATAATCCAAAGGGGGTGATAAAGGCGGACCTCTCCCGGGCCTCAGGGCTCAGGGGAATCTGCCAATATCCCCGACTCAGATCCATAATGGAGAGATAGCTTGCACTAGCTAACCGCTCCAGCAACTCCTCAATGCGTGGCATTGGTTGGGCATCGGAGGTCGTGATAGCGTTGAGCCCCCTGTAGTCCACACAGAATCGGGTGGTCCGGTCCTTCTTTGGCACCAGGACTACAGGTGAGGCCCACGCGCTCTTGGACTCGGTAATCACTCCCAACTTCAGCATCTCATCGATCTCCTGGCGCATGACGTGCTGCACCTCGTCGGAGATTCGATAGGCTGTCCGCCGGAGTGGGGCATGATTACCGGTGTCCACCTCATGGACCGCCGCCGCCGTCCTTCCAGGTATGTTGGTGAACATGACTTGGAAGGATTCCAACACCGCTCGCATCTGAGACCGCTGGCTTGTGGATAGCAAGGTGCTTATCTCCACATCCTCAATGGACCCGCTGGCCTTCGCTTGGGCCAACATGTCCAGGAGGGGATCTTCCTCCCCATCCTCGGGCAGGTTGCAGACCGGTAGGACACAAGGCCCACGTTCTTGATGAGCCTTCATCATGTTGACGTGAAAGGCCTTCCGCCTACCCCGCTCGGGGTCGAGGGTGACCACGTAGGTGACTGAGTTGAGCTGTTGGTGAATGACGTAAGGGCCCTCCCAGGCTGCCTGAAGCTTGTCTTTTGGTACGGGGACCAACACCCACACCATCTGACCCACCCGGTAGGTCCGCTCACGGGCGTTCTGGTCGTACCAATGCTTCTGGTCAGCCTGGGCTTGCGCCATGTTGACATTCACCAACTGCGTCAAGGTCTGCATTTTGTCACGGAAACGCATGACATACTCCACGATGGACACTCCTGGGGTGCTCTGCTCCTCTTCCCAGGATTCTCTTACTAAACCAAGGGGTCCCCGGACTCGTCTGCCATACAGGAGCTCGAAGGGAGAGAACCCTGTCGAGGCCTGTGGGACCTCTCGGTAAGCAAATAGCAGGTGTGGGAGGTAACGTTCCCAGTCGCGTCCCTGGGACTCAACCAGCATTTTCAACATCTGTTTGAGGGTCGCATTGAAGCGTTCGCACAAACCATTGGTTTGAGGATGATATGCGCTTGATACCAGATGCTGCACCTGCATTTTCTTACAGAGGGCCTTCATTATGCCAGACATGAACTGGGTCCCCTGGTCGGTAAGCATCTCCCTGGGAAATCCTACTCGGGAAAAGATGGCCAACAGGGCATCCGCCACCTTATCTGCCCTAATTGAGGACAGAGCCACTGCCTCTGGATACCGGGTAGCAAAGTCTACCACAGTAAGGATGTACTTCTTTCCAGAATTGCTGGGTATGGGCAGTGGTCCCACGATATCCACGGCAATCCGCTGGAAAGGCTCCTCTATCACTGGCAAAGAGTTCAGGGGTGCTTTAGGAGCCGGCCCTGCCTTTCCCACTCTTTGGCACGTGATACAGGAGCTGCAGTAGTTTTTCACATCTGTCCCCATTTTGGGCCAATAGAAGTGGTGCGACAACCGGGCCTTGGTTTTGCTAACCCCCAAGTGTCCAGCAAGGGGGATCCCATGGGCAATCCGCAACAACTCATCCCTGAATTGGTAGGGAACGACCAGCTGTCGTTCTCTAGGCCAATCCTGTTGGGGTGTACCGGGCACGGTCTCCCGATACAACCTCCCTTGGTCCCAGAATACCCTCTCCTTATCCGTCTCGGAGGGGGGCTTACTGGCGAGGATCCTTAACGTCTCTAGGCTAGCATCTGTATGCAGAGCTGCCTGAAACTCCTGGCTGGAGGCAGCCAGGAGGGACTTTAAGGCCACATCCTCCTCGGGACTCTCTGGGACCTGCTCTGGGTCCGGAACCGGTTCGGTTATTCCTCTGGCTGAGGAGGGTCCAGAAGGCAGGGGGTTCCTGGCGTTCTGGGCACTCTGACTGCGGGTGACGGCGGCTATGTAGGCCGTCTCCCCGGGGAATAACACCGTCCCATCAGCCTTCCTGGCTGTGGGTACTACTTCCCCATCATCCCCTGTTACCTCAGGAGCAGTGCTCATCATGGGGCAGCTACCATCAGCCAGGTCACCGTCTGTGGTGACACTGATCAGCTGCATGGCACTCCCTGCTTCAAGGGCCCTGGGGCTCTTCCCATCACCCTTAGCACTAACCCTTGCTCCTGGTAAGGGATCCTCAGCAATATCACCCCGCAGAGTGACATGGCTGAGTTCTCCTGTACCTCCTGATACATTGTCATCATCATCATCAACATCATTATCATCATCATCAACATCTTCAGTTAAAGCATTGACATTCCCATCATTAGCATTAACCTTATTACCCATATCAGATCGGGGAGGGGAGTCAGGGACATAATAAGCGAACATTTTCCCCAAATCAGTCCCCAGTAAAACATTTGTGGGCAAGTTTTCAGACACCCCCACTTCCTTCACCCCACTCCCCGCACCCCAATCAATAAACACCCGGGCCATTGGCAGGGGACAGCGGACGCCCCCAATCCCGGTGACAGTCAGAGTCTTTCCTGGGATAAACTCTTCCGTGGACACCAGTTCAGGTCGGATGAGGGTTCGTTCGGCCCCAGTGTCCTTGAGGCCCACAGTGACAGTGTCCCCCACAGTGACAGACTGCAAATTTTCACAGGCCCTCCCAACCGACCCACCCACAAAAAAAACTGATGCCTTCTGCCCTGGAGCCTTGGGTGGTAGATTCTTCCTCTGCTTCTCTGGGCAAGTGGCACTGAGATGACCGGTCTGGTTGCAGAAGTAACACCTGCGGAGATCGGATACCGGCCGAGGGGTGTTGGGAGGGGGGCCGAGGCCTCCAGAAGGTCGGCTGGCAGGGGCAGGGGTGGTGTTGGATGTCTTACCCCCCTTCCAGCTGGTGATGATTGGCTTCCGTCCCTCCGGTCTCCGGTTGGCCTCATACGTGTCCGCGATCTGCGCTGCTTTGTTCGCATCTGGTGGCTCTCGATCCATCACGAACTGTCGCACCTCCGTGGGGCAAAGATGCAGGAACTGGTCTTTCACCATCAGATCCTTTATCTGCTCAAAGGTGGTCACTTTCAGTCCTTGAATCCACTGCTCAAAGTTGGTTCTGAGCCCGTGGACCACATCACTATAGCTGTCGTGGGGTCCACGCTGGAGGTTCCGGAACTTTCTACGGTACACCTCAGGAGTCAGGTTGTATTTCCTGATTAGAGCCTCTCTGATTGCATTATAGTCACCATCTAGGTCTGGTGGGAGGTCAGCAAACGCCTCCGCAGCTTTGCCTCTCAGTCCTGGGGCTAGATACAATGCCCACTGCGTACGGGGCAGATTGTATTGTCTGCAGGTTTTCTCAAATCCCCGAAGGAAAGTATCTAAGTCCGTGTCCCTCTCCATCACAGGGAAGTTTTCCAAACGCGGCCTCCTTAGATTTATGTCCTGGGAGGGGGTTGTCTGAGGATTGATACCCCTCTCTACTTGGGCCATCTGAAGCCTGAACGCTCTCTCGGCCTGGCGCTCTGCAGCCTCTCTCTCGGCCTGGCGTTCTGCGGCAGCAGCCTCTCTCTCGGCCCGGCATTCAGCAGCCTCTCTCTCAGCCTGGGCAGCCTCTCTCTCAGCCCGGCGTTCAGCAGCCTCTCTCTCAGCCTGCTGGAACTGAACAATAAGCTGCCGGCGCTGATTGGGATCGCCTGTTCCCAGCTGTTGTAAGGCCATTTGTAAAGACAAGTCCATAGACTCCTCAGAACCGGCATTGCTGGCACCTCCAGAGGGCATCTCCGGTGCAAGAACTGGCATTACTTGGCCTGTCAGAGGTGGACTCTGTCTGTGTTCAGGTGCTTCATCAGTCTGCGCCAAGTCGTGCTCCGCCAATGCGTGAGCCAGCATATCCTTGGACTTGTCGGCAGTCTCTATCCCTCTTTGCTCGCAGAGGTTGATCAGAGTCTGCAGGTTCTTCTTCTTGTATTGGGCGGCCATATCAATGGACAGCCTTTGCCAAATAAAAAAATAGAAAGAAAAACGGGGGAGGGAAACTGCTACACACACAGTATTGTCTCAGATCTAATAACCACTGAGTTCGATCTTCAAAACTTTTGCGCAGAGCTCTTGTAAGAACTGTGCAAGTTTTTAGTGAGAGGAATGATTGCTCAAACCAGATCACTAATGTCCTATGATCCCACCGCTGCCACCAATTGTCACGATTAGCTTAGTCAGGACCTGCAGCTCTCTGGCGCCCCCTTAGCCTGCTGGTCAAATCCGGTATTGCCAGAGGATAAGAAAGGTGCCCAGCTGCTCTAATTTATGTTGTCTACTGCGGCACGTGATGTGACAGGATGTATATATACCACCAGTTCCTGCCAGGAACGTATATATACCTCAATCCAGTCACCCTCAGGCCACAATATCACATAAATACAGAAGTATGCTGCCACCACCGACCTCTTTCAGGTGGATCGGTAACCTGTGCGATAGCGTAAAAAATGAGCAGGGAGGACGTGATAAATCGTTCATAGGACAAGGAGATCGCGACTAGTAAATTAAAATAGTTTACTCCTCAGAAATAGGCAGTGATTATAAAAGATGTACAGAATATTATATAAGAGACAAATTACATGTATGAATAACAGTTACAAAAAATAAAAAGGAATACCGTAAGAAAAGTTTCAGACCTAGTCAGGCTTGGTACTTAGTTTCTTGGAGGAGGCCCTTCTCCTGGATGGGTAGATTCTGTCGACAGTTAGCTGGTGTTGACTGTCAGACCTCAAGAGCAGAATCCCCAAAAATGTCCTCTTTGCTTTTATTAACCAGGAGAAATCCTTGACCCCCCTTCGCAACGTGAGCCCTCCTTTGTAGGCGTGTCTGCTGAGCCATCCTCTCTCACCAGGCTTAATGAATCCCCATTTTTCCATATCTAGAGATGGGGTTGGCTCACAGACATGAGATATGGCTCATTTTCCAGGTCAGGTGATTCTGAGAAGTTTGATACCAAATATGACTTGGTGGTCTTATTTGGAATGCCAGCCATCCCTTCCCAGGTTCCTGATCGTTGTACAACTGTACAAAATACATCATTGAATACATAATACGGCAAGTAATCTAAAAATATGCATTATGTGTTTGTGGTATGATCGGGTCGTCTTAAATTCGATATTGAAACCACGGTGACTTTTAGACAAAGGACTTGGTTTCTTTGGTAGAAAAAAAAAACTGGTTTGGACTGGGTTGTCCAGCTCTGGCTCTGGGTTTACGACCCATCGTAAATAGTTTGGGTGGGGGGGGGGGCCAACAGTGTTTCTCTGTAAACTACTTACAAACCAGCTAAAAAAAAAGGGGGGAGGGATGAGGGAGTAGATCTGTCTCTGCAGAAAAAATCATGAGCAATATTCATTTTCATGACACTTAGGCACATCTTTTTTTTCGGCTATATCACAGATAACTCCTTTAAAGGGGCGCTGAATCTTCAGCCTATCTTTAGTATATAGATACTGTAAATCTTTTGGTACCTAGAAACATTTATGCTCCATGTTTTTCTTGTGTCAAAAAAGTAGCGATTATTTTCGCGCTGTGAAAACGGATCTGCGGAGTATTTCATAAATCCGCAGCATGTCCACAGAATTTCTCTCGCAGGCACACTGAGTTTTCTGTGCAGATTTTTCTCGTAGACTTGCATTAGCTCCAGAAAATTTGCAGATAAAAAAATACACATTTAGTGCATTTCCATGGCAGAAACACATCAAGATTGCATGTTGGGTTGAGTTCACATGTCCAGTAATCATCTGTGGCTCCCCAGGATCCAAGTGCCACAGTGTCATTATCTTCCCCGGGGGCAGTGTCACATTTGAGAGCAATAGAGGGTATCCACACCAGACATAATACCTTTCTGCCATCAGGCCTGAAGGGGAGATCTAAACCCGGGCTCAGGGTAAGCTCCCCTATAATTTCCGGTCTTGGGCGGGGTTAGTCAGTTCAGTTCCTAGGAGGACTGAGGAAGACATCCTGTGGACTAGGAGCAGTGCTAAGCTCGTCCCAGGATAGCAAAGCCTAGCGTAAGGGACCCAAGGCAGGGGTCTGAGGAAGTGAAGGGGAGCTTGGGGAGCTTGGGGAGCGGAGCTGTGTCATGCTCACCCCAGAGGAGAAGCGCTACAGAAACAGACAACAGAGTCTGAGGCTGTGCAGGGCCTAACAACCCGCCAGCCAATACCAGAATGTGGAGAATTCCAAGTTCCCCAGCCACACTGTTCCCAGAGGTAAAGCAGCATAAAGAGCCCAGGAATAGCCGCCTGAGACCTGGTGCTAGAGAAGGACTGGAGCTGCCTGCCATACCAGCACCAAGCAGGAGAGAGAGAGGGCCAGCAGCTCAGCTTAAGCAGCAGCAGGGACCCATTTACAAAGCGAAGCAAGGAGGCCTCAGGACCTGTTGGATGAGGAAAACCCCAAGATGCTCTCAGGTGCATGGACTCAGCATAACAACACCTGTCGGTATTCCGTTGCACCAGTAAAAGGACTGAGGAACCAACAAACCGTGCGTCTGTCTGTTGCTTTGCGCCCGCCACCTTGCACCCTACACCCTGTCAACATCCACAGCTTGCTCTGCCCGTGGGGAGCCGTTCTATCCCAGCTACCCATCCATGTTCCTCAAACGTTCTGCAGCAGCTGTGGCCAGTAATAGCCACAAACCACGGGTGGTGTCACAACTAACTTTCCCTTTCATCAACCCTTTTACTATCAAGCCAACAACTCCCTTAACAACTGAACCCAGGGGCACGGAGCCAGGTCTCAACCCCTTTGACTCCCCAGAACTGTTTAACAGCCCGGTCCCGAGTACCCTACGGCCCTGGGGTGCATCACATCCACTAGAAAAGATCCTGTAGAGATCTGTTGGAAAAAATAGTTGTGCAGAATCTGGTTTTTATTTTTAACATTGGAGTCTATCAAGAACGGATCCGTTAACGGATTGTTATATATCTTCCATTTGGAACGGATCCTGTAAACAAAAATGGATCCATTGCTAATGCAAGAAAAGAGGATGGTTAAGTAGCAATCCGTTAAGATGGAGGACCCCTATTCCAATCCTCAAGGCTCACCAACAGTCCAGCTTTTTAGGATTTCCTTAGCAGTTAACAGTTGGTAATTCAATCTCTTGCACAAGTGACGATTCCAACTATCAAATGCTAAGGAAATCCTGAAAACATGCAGTGTTGGTGGGCCTTGAAGACTGAAGTTGGGGACCTTGCATTAATGGATCCGTTTTCCATAGACTCCATTGCTAAAAAGCGGATCCTGCCGAAATCCGTTATTTACCATCGGCAAAAAAATTGTATTTGCACACCTTTTTTTCTAACGGGTCATTGCAAGATCCACCCTAATGGACCATCACTGGACATGTGAACTCAGCCTAATGTAAACCCAAGTATGTCAAAGGTTTGTCAAATCCAAATACCAGGAAGTTTCAAAAACAATGTAGCTTTATTTAAAGCATGACACACCAGAGGCAAAAAACACAGCGTGAAAAGCACAGTAAAAACAAAGGTTAAACAACGCATTGAAAAAAATATAAGTAACCTAATTTACATGAAAAGTGCAGATATTCTGCAACATCAAAAATGCACCTAAAGGCCACTTTACACAAACAGATATCTGTGTCCAACTTCTGAACAGATCTCTGGTTGCAGTGAAATCATGGACACATTGTTCTATTTTGTGGCTGTGTACAAATGGAACAATGTGTCCATGATTTCACTGCAACCAGAGATCTGAGACCAATATCTGAACAGATATCTGTGTGTGTAATGTGGCCTTAAAGCTCATCGTGGAAATATAGCCTTAAGCATGTCCCCTTGAGTGACGTTTCTCAATACAGACATACAGGAGGAGACCTGTCAGTCACTGCAGTGGAAGCCACTGATGACCCACCTGTCTCATCAGTCCCATGTGCGGTTTGCTCTCCGCCAGCTGTTATAATATATTTTTATCTGAAATCTTGCAGCGTTTAAGGGTACCTTTACACGTCGCAACATTGCAGGCAATTTCACTGGCAATTTGCTGGTTGCAGTGAAATCATGGACACATTGTTCCATTTGTACACAGCAACAAAATGGAACAATGTGTCCATGATTTCACTGCAACCAGTAAGTTGCCAGTGAAATTGCATGCAATGTTGCGATGTGTAAAGGTACCTTAATGAGGCCGCTTTACACGCACAGATATCTGTGACCGACTTCTGAACAGATCTCTTGTTGCAGTGAAATCATGGACACATTGTTCCATTTGTACACAGCCACAAAATGGAACAATGTGTCCATGATTTCACTGCAACCAGAGATCTGTTTAGAAGTCGGTCACAGAAGTTGGTGTGTGTAAAGCGGCCCTAAGAGTCAAACACGGGCGGAGCAGATCCCCAAGCAGTGGCTGAAATCAGACAGACAGGAAATAGGTATCAGTTGTCAGGCTCCCTTTAATTTAAACTGGATTCCTCCTCCAAATGGCGCTGTTCCACTGAACTTGGAAAAATGTTTCTTTTTCTTCTGTGTCCCCAGGAAAATATTGTGCAAATGTTCGCGTCAAACAAATGGGCGTAAACTGCAGAACTACTTTTAACCAAAACATGGCCATGCCCACAAAAAAATCCAGTTGGTTCAAGGGAAAATGTGAACAATTATTTCCCCAGGGTATACCGTAACTTTGAAATGAAGGGGCACAGAAAAAAAATATGTTCTAGAATCCGTGGATTAGCACACATTGGAAGAGGTATTCGGTTTAAATTAATTTAAAAAATGTATCTGCATATATATTTTTTTGTACTTTGTACAAATAGAGGTGTGGTCTCTATTCTCTCTCTGAGCTAGGCAATTCATCCACATTGACGATCAAAATGAGAGAACACACAATTTCCTTACTGTCCTATGTGAAAATATCCTAACATGAGTAAATTGGCAGTATTTTAAGCTTATCATAAATCTAATATACAAAGCTGACTGCATGTGTCTCGGTCGCTAGGGCTGGGGTACTCGGTAGCCAGGCAGGCAGTCTCTCGGTGTACCATGGTGTCGATTGTCCTGCCCCGTGATCCTGACCGGACATGTAAAAGGGGAAGTATTTACAGGGGAATTAAGAGATTATAGAGTTTGTCATGACACCAGATGAGGACTCTCATCAGGCATGACCAGTGCTGCAGGTAGTGGTCTCCAGGGGTGGATGGTAGAGCAGCTAGATGGAGCACTCCCCTCAGTGTCTGTCACTGCTCTAAACAGGCATTTTGTGCCCAGTCCACTGATCAGATCTTGGGAAGTGTATGTATGTATAGGAAGCCCTTCATAAAATACCAAGAAGATGATGGGAGTGCTGGTGTATCACGGTCCGCGCTGCTGTAGTATGAATAAATTCACCAAAGAGCCCAGAGTATTTTCATCCTTTATTTCCTCCTCTTTCCTACGCGTTTCAGCGCCACACCCGGCGCCTTCCTCAGGGACATCATCTTCTTGGTTTCAAACCACTATCCAGTGGTCGGTGGAGGTTCTGCAGCAGCTGGAACACAGTTTCCAAAACGCCTTCAAACCAGTTGTGGGAATCACAACTGGACCAGGTGAGGAGCTTCATAGCACAGTGTCACTAGTGATAGGGCACTATTGCGCCTCTTGTCCCCCTCCCTATTTGTCTTTTTACAGTATTCATAAAATACCGGAATTCTCCTCAGACATGGTATTATGACCGAAGAGTTAACTACCGCAGAGGCGCCACATATGTATGTGTCTGTGTGTGTGTGTATGTATGTATGTATGTATGTATGTATGTATGTATGTCCATTAAAGGAATCCTCACCATCGCATTTACAGTCATGAAATTGGGCACAGCCACCTCACTTGGCTCAGGGAACATCGTAGACAATGTTTTGAGGGTAAATTTAAACTCAGCGCTTTACAGTGATTCACCAAAATGGAAGCTAATACATACTGCCTTGGCTGTTTTGACAGTTAGCATGGATATTTATCAGGTGGCCTACAGCAACCAATCACATCTCAACTTCTGATTAGTTGCTATGGGCAACAAAGGACATTCTTATTATAACACAGCTTATGCATGTCTGTGAAACATTCACAGAAGCTTGACGAAGACAAGGACTCCTGGAAAATGGCGTACACTGGGACATAACTCTCAGTGAAGCAACAGCCACACAAACCCCAAAGCCATTAAGACACCCCTTTGCTATTCTAACAACCTGTAACATTTCAAATGCCATGGAAATTTGGACAAAGTAAAAAATCGATCTCATTGGGATCATGGGGTTTAAGAGTAGCCAGGGCCTTGGCCAGTTTAGAAGATGAGGGTGTGGTGCCCCTGCGGTCCGATCTCCAAAGTGATATCGACTTCCTAACCGGTAGTGGCATCATGTACAGACGTAATTGGAGCTCCCTACACTACTTAACCCATGCATCCATATACAAGCCTGTTTCCTGACCAGAAGGGGGAGCACAAATACCTAGTTTTTTAGGTTGACTCACTCTTCTGGCTGGGAAGAGGGGTCAGAGAGTGAGTGTGAAAGGGAAGAGAGAAGCATGAGGAGATGAGCGTTCCCGGGGTTGGATCTGCTGAAGGCTCACCTCAAGATTATGCTGAGTAGGACACCAGAATCCTGGGCTATCTAGGGATTTGCAAACCCTGGCAGCAGAATCGGGAGACTGGGAGAACTGCAGGTCTGCTGGTCACCCCTGTGGCAACAGCAGCACAGCATTACAGAGAGCTCAGAACTGTGACTAACAGAGCAGCTTGCAAAGGTGCTCACAATATCTGCTGAATCTCCCAATCAGGGAAGCATAGAAGGAAGGCTTATTCTCCCCACTTCAGTAAGTGGACTCCAGTTGCTTCTGGACGGACTGGACCCTGGTCCTGGTGGCAGTACCCTGGATTTAACTTGTACCATCCTTCAGTAAAGGAAAAGTCTGCATTCCTCTGCCTGGTTGTCTTTGCGACGCCTCTCACTACAAACCCCAGCGGCAAACCAACAGGCTGTGATCGGAGGCAGAGGAGACATGGACCGGTAAAAAGAGGTGCAGGTGCAGAGAAGGAGCCAGGAACGATTGAGAGCGGGAGCGGTCCGCCGGGCGCAACATAGAAAATGGCGCCACAGGCGTCGATATTACAGAGAGAGGAGGGAATCGCCGTAACAGAGGAGGAGGTAAACCTGCATGAAAGCACGTTAAATGAGGTCAGAATAGGAGAGGAGGAGGTGAAAAATCCCTCACAATTAAACAATAAAAACTAGCCAAAGTAATGGCTTCCTTTCTAGCAGCAGACTTCAAGAAAGCTGTGGAAGATATGGTGCTACTACTAGAGAGCTGCAAAGCAAAGTGTCACAGCAGGAAAGACAATTACAAGAAGCAGAACATAGGATATTAGAGGCTGAGGATAAAATGACTAAACTTGAAGAACATGTCACACTTTTACAAAAACAGTCTTCCTATGTTACTGAGAAACTAGAAGATTTGGAAAACGGTTCTAGAAGAAGTAATCTAAAGACAGTGGGTCTCCCAGAGTCAGTTACTGTAAAACAATTGAATGAAATCTATGAAACGGAACCTCCATAAGTGTTAAGCTTAACACATAAATGTAAAGGGGAACGGGCACACAGAATTGGCCCCCCTAGACACCGACCCCCTTTTACAAGTGGGAGAGATACACAGAACAAGGGAGGTGTAAACAAGCCGCGCCAGACAGTAGCTAAACACCTAAATTATAAAAGTAAAGAGGAAATACTTAGAACCTACAAAGGAAGATGTCAGCTGTTAATGATACAATGACATAAAGTATTATTGTTCGGTGATTATTCAGTGGAAGTGACATGCAGGAGGAGAGCATTTAGCGAAGTGTGTACCATGCTCTTCAAAAGAAATATAAGATTTCAGCTGAACTATCCAGCAACCCTGCGATTTAGGACACCAGATGGCGTAATGCGTGCTACAACAGATCCGAAAGAAGCTATGCGTATCGCTAATCAGACACCATCACCTTCTGCACACGAATTACATCAAAGAAGCAGTCAAGCGAGAGAAGACCAGAGGGGCAACGCGGAGACGGAACAGGGAGCCTCAGGATCGCACAGACTACACCCGGAGCCATTGTCGGAGGGAGAAGCGAAGAGAGACCCGAAGCCAAAAGAACAACGGACACCCATGACAAGATCAGCTAGTAAGGGAGGTCAGACAAGATCTGACTTAGAGGACAGAAGACGCTGGAAATGATGGGCCAACTTGAACATCGAAATGTAAGCAAGCACGATTAACAAAGGTGGAAAGACCTTGAGGAACTTATCAAACACTCATAATGATGCATGCCTTAAATAGGTCGGGACTGATAACCACCTACCAGTGAAGAATGTGAATACTCCAGAGCCGGTACCCTACAAGACATCATTGAGATCTACTCCTTATGCCCCCCCGGTCTACTCCCCACCAACTCCATTTTACCCATTCACCTGTACCCTTTCACCCTCTTTTCTCTATGTATCACATATTCCTACCCAATCTTCCTCCCTCCATCCCTCCACCTGTTTAGAGACGGTTAATTAATCATATGCAGGTTTATATTAATGACAACCGGTGGGAGGGCGAGGAAGTGTGATGGGAAATGAGGACAAAAAAGGAAGTCACAAGACACAAGAGAATACGGAGGAAGAAAGTTACAAGGGGGGGTTAACTATCCAATCCAATTGTGCACATGCCAAATAATGATGTCACTTGAAAAAACCCTAATATACATTATATATTTAGCTCTAAACGGACACACCAATCCTAGCAGACATCAGACATTAGTTTTACTATTTCTGATAAGTGTTTTATCAGTTCTTGGTGTCGTTTTCCTTTTTCTTCCACATTTCCCTTTTCGTTTTGAAGAAAACGATCCAGTTTCATTGTGTGTGTGAATTATTCTTGAAACGGTAGATTTGCCAATTCCAACGGTGGAAGCGATTTGTCTTACAGTAAGACTTGTATGTTCATTAAGAGTAATAATTCTAGACCTCTTCCACGGAGTAAGATCCATTATTACAGGCACGAATCACACTGAGAGAAAAAGTACACTAAACCACTCCTCACAGAAACAAGCTCTCACCTGAAGCTGAGGGGCAGCTAGCTGTTATTTTCTGACTAAAACCAGTCAAACCACATTTTGTTACTCAAGGTTGTACGCTCTGTACACCTGTTCAAAGCAGTTAAAACTGGTTTGAATCACTGACTGGTAACCCCAACTTACGATTTTACTTAAAAAAAATGCTTTGTCCCTATACATTTGCACAGTACTGTATATATAGATTGAGACCCTAACATAATCATGGGAGGGGATTTTAATGAAGTACTATGAGACATAGAAGACAGGCAGAAAGGAACAAGGGAGACCAGAAAGGAAATAAAGGGAGTTTGATACAAAAGAGTGGATATTTGTAGGAGATGACACTTAATTGAGGATTGCGATGTGAAAAGAGTAAGATTAGGCCTTATGTTTGCGCTGTGGACTCGGTTTCGGAAAGGTGGATACTCCACTCGGTAAAATATCCAAGAACCTTTATTTCTAATACACCTCTGTGTTTCGTGTGCATCCGCACACTTCCTCAGGAGGACAAAAGTTTAATTGGGGATTGAAGGATGCATGGAGGACCACACACCCTGATGAAAAGGAGTTTACACATTATTCACATTCCCACGGGACGTGGCCTAGATTGGGCATGTTTTTAACATCAAATAACATATTTCACAGACTCATAGACATAGTCATAGAAAATATGGTGGTGTCAGACCACAGCCCAGTGGTAATAGAACTATCCATGGGTAGATTTTTCTTTAAATAATGAGGAACATAAAACAGACCCATATTTATACTGGGAAATGCGGTAATGAAGGGTAACATCCAGGAACATACTCTGAAACTGAAGAGACAAATTAAAGATCAATATACAGCAGTTAGTGATGAGGTCAGAAAGGCGTATCTGGCTTACAAATACTCAACAAGAGAGGAAGATAAAGAACTTTAGGTGAAGGCAAAAGCTGAATTTGACAATTGGGAGGAAAAAAAGAGAACAGATACGGTATATAGAGGGCAATTGGAAATAGAGCTTAATGGAGATAAGACAGGAAAACTACTAGCTAATTTGTCGAGGGGACAATGGACTTACTCATCGATAGTAGCACTAAAAGACAAAGGGGGACAAAGACTGATGGACCCTAACGATATAAATAGGACATTGGATAAATTTTATGCTAAATTATATACAGATGGGGGTCAACACACCTACAGGGCGATGGCTAGAAACAGTGAAGCTCCCTAGCTTAACAGAGGAGAAGTTAAAGAGATTACAGTATATACTCGCATATAAGCCGAGTTTTTCAGCCCAAAAATTGGGCTCAAAAGTCCCCCCTCGGCTTATACGCGAGTCACTGTATACTGTATACCCTGTATACAGTGTATACAGTATACAGGCCCGCCCCCATCAGTATACAGGCATTCCCCCTTGCTGCACAAACCTGTAAAGGAAGAGATTAGTATACTTATCACTATCCCACTGCCGCTGTCCCGCCGCCGTCATCGCGCTCCTCCGTCTTCATCCAAGGGGGGGGCTGTATACACCTCTGGGGCTGCTGTATACTACCACTGGGGCTGCTGTATACTACCACTGGGGCTATATATACCTCTGGGGCTGCTGTATACTACCTCTGGGGCTGTTTATACCTCTGGGGCTGCTGTATACTACCTCTGGGGCTGCTGTATACTACCTCTGGGGCTGCTGTATACTACCACTGGGGCTGCTGTATACTACCACTGGGGCTGTATATACCTCTGGGGCTGCTGTATACTACCTCTGGGGCTGTATATACCTCTGGGGCTGCTGTATACTACCTCTAGGGCTGCTGTATACTACCTCTGGGGCTGCTGTATACTACCACTGAGGCTGCTGTATACTACCACTGGGACTGCTGAATATACCTCTGGGGCTGCTGTATACTAACCACTGGGGCTGCTGTATACTAACCACTGGGGCTGCTGCTGTATATACCACTGGGGCTGCTGCTGTATACTACCACTGGGGATGCTGTGTATACCTCTGGGGCTGCTGTATACCACACTGCTGGGGGCTGTATACCTGTGCTGGGGTCCACCCTCGGCTTATACACCAGTCAATATGTTTTCCCAGGTTTTGGGGGCAAAAGTAGGGGGGTCGGCTTATACACGGGTCGGCTTATACACGAGTATATACGGGTAAATACACTGGTGACAGAAGATGAGATGTCAATAGCAATTAAAGGGCTGGGATCAAACAAAGCACCAGGGCCGGACGGGTTTAATGGGGCATTTTATAAGGCAATGAGAGACCAGGTATCCTCGCCGCTAGTTGACCTATTTAATAAAATAATGCAAGGTGAACAGTTAACTGATGCAATGAATACAGCATATATAAAGCTTCTCCCAAAAGACGGGAAAAACCCGGAAGACCCTTCAGGATATAGGCCTATTTCCCTAATCAGCCAGGACCTTAAACTCTTATGGAAAATAATATAAAAGGAGAAAGAAAAAAACGGCTTCATGATCGCGCTGTCCTCAAAGATAATAAATCCACATACCCATGGACTCCGACCAACTCTTTATTCCACTGTAAAGTCTACGCATTTTGTGAACACACTGTACACTTCCTCAGGAGTTGAAGTTACACTAATGTCACACATCACACTTGTTATGTACAACCCTCACCAGGAAATGAGGTAGGCAACACGTCACATGATCACAAACATCACATAAAACTATTACACATTATTTGCAATAAAAACGACTTTAAAAACTTCATTATGAAAATGTCATTCAATTTCATAATAAACATTCACAAAATATTGCACATATCAATAAAAAATCAAGTTGTATCATAGAAATTATTTTGTCTCCAACTGCACTTAAAACATCACTTCTGGGATATTGGAGGACTCAATCCCAGAACTGGTCTCTGAGTCCCACATTCCTATTCAAATCACACCTATACCCAACCCCATGAGCTATTCCCACTACTCACCCACTCAACAACCAAAAGGATAGACACCTGAGCACATTTCCCACAGAATTACAACATCAAGTTTCACCACATTATATGAAGTGCCCTAACACACATCACATAAATTATCATAAAAACAATATAAAATCTTTCCTCAATAAATAAGTGTCCCTGTCAGGAGTACCTTCCGGCACATGAACAATTGTGATCACTCCAGTGCATAATTCTTTATTATGTTTAATTAGACAATGTTTAGATAGCCCATGGAACAGAAAACCTTCCCGAATGTTATATCTATGGGAGTTCATGCGGTTATGGAGTTCTTGTGTCGTTTTCCCCACATACTGTAGTCCGCAATGGCAAATGATCAAATAGATCACATAAGAGCTTTTACAATTCAATGAGAATTTGATATTGAAAGACATATTGTTTTGTGAAGAACTAAAGGTGGTATTACCATGCATTACCATAGTTTACAGCATAAACAACGAGCTAAATTGCATCTCAAGGATCCAATCTTCATACTATTCTTTTGACACTTTCTTGTTTCTCAAGTCCTCCAATATCCCAGAAGTGATGTTTTAAGTGCAGTTGGAGACAAAATAATTTCTATGATACAACTTGATTTTTTATTGATATGTGCAATATTTTGTGAATGTTTATTATGAAACTGACTGACATTTTTATAATGAAGTTTTTTAAGTCGTTTTTATTGCAAATAATGTGTAATAGTTTTAAGTGATGTTTGTGATCATGTGACGTGTTGCCTACCTCATTTCCTGGAGAGGATTGTATATAACAAGTGTGATGTATGACATTAGTGTAACTTCAACTCCTGAGGAATTGTACAGTGTGTTCACGAAACGCGTAGAGGTTACAGTGGAATAAAGAGTTGGTCAGAGTCCATGGGTACGTGGATTTATTATCTTTGAGGACAGCACGATCTTGAAGCAGCTTTTTTCCTTCTCCTTTTATATTTGATCTGCGGTACCGGTGGATTGCTGCAGTAGTGTGGATGCTGTGGATTTTATTCGGAGGTGCATATGGTTATGTCACACACAACTAAACCAGGTGAGTGGATCCATATAGAAAATTGACTATATACAATTGAGATAAGACTCTATAGTGCGCTTTCTTCCCCTCTATTATGGAAAATAATGGCAGACAGATTGGCCACAATACTCCCAGTCTGGATTTGTTAAAGGGAGATCAGCTGTCACCAATATTAGAAAGGCAGTGATGCTACTAGATGTGATTAGAGAGAGAAAATTAAAGGACTTATCCAGCTTAAATCAATCTTTACAGTATTGGGCTACACAGATACAAGTAGATAGATGGTAATTACCTACCTGATCTGCTGTAAGCCCTTCTCTACTGTCAGCACTTGTCTCAGAGCTGTCACATGACCTCTCCTGCAGTGATTTTGCTGCTTCCTGTGATGTCATGTCCCGACCACACAGCATTAGCTTAACCCCCGCCCTGTACACAGCATCACAGACCAGTCACTGAGTGACAGCTGACTCCCCTCTGGTAACCTGGAGAGGAGCTGTTTGAGGCAGGATTGCATGGACACTGCATGTAAACCGAGCAGCTCCCAGACATGTGGCTCTGTATGCAGTGCCTGCTCTCACCCAATTTTTCCCTCCTTGCACTTTCAGGTGCATTGCTGTAGGAGTTGCTTGCTGGACCATGTTTGTGTAATAATGATGAGTTGTTTATGAATGATCCTTCACTGCTGTAGCACTGACACACTGTAGAGAGTCCTGGCCAATCAGGGTGCAGTGGGTGTGCAGAGAGGAGTGGGGAGGGGGCAGCGAAGGGTGTACAAGGGGTGGTGATCAGCACAGGCTGTAAGAAGGAAAAAAAACAAAAACAGGAAGCTACCTAATCATGAAATGCTGCATGTAAACATCCAACATGGAGGCACTGAACACAGAAATTGAGGAAATGATGGCAGGAAAACAAATAAACACTGTGGGAGGCTTTTTTAATACAATTCAGCACAGATTAGCTTTTTAAAAATAACAAGTTTTGTGGTGGGATAGGTCCTTTAAGGAAGGGGGAAGCACCAGCCATGGCCATGTTAGATGCTGAAAAAGCATTTGACAATATAAAGTGACCATTGGCTGGATCAGGTGTTGAATAATCTCCTCCATATATGAGATGATGAGGGACAAACGAACACCCTCAGAGACGGATAATCTGTTCCAACCGTGGGCAAAACACATTAATGATGGAGAACTAGAATTATTAGCGGTTGGAAACTGGTTAGGAAAAATATTCTTAACGAGCAATGGAGGGACAGTCAGTTTCGAATAATCCACAGAACCATATGTGGATTTAATATACCCCACAATATACACTACCCGGGTAGAGTTATGAAGTGCCCCAAATGTGAAGCCCATAAAACTGACATGGAACACGGGTTGTGGTCATGTCTTGCATCACAAAAATATTGGACTAGGCTGCAACACATGGTTAAGAAGATACGTGGGATATGGGTGGAGAAAGACCCATTATGTTGGTTATTTCATTACACAGATGGTACAGTACGTGGAGGAAATTACACATACCATTCCATACGACTACTATGGTTGCAAAGTGATTGATCTTGCAACACTGGTTATCGAACAACCTACCTGGAGAAAAAGATTTTGTCAGGACTGACGGCGACACTGATGAGAAGCGAGAAGCAGAAAGAAACAGACAGGATGTCAAAAGGGTTTTTCACTAAATGGGGAGATTTTATAGAGACGTCATTATCTGACTCTGAAATCCAGAGCATAATGTCATCATTTGTATATTCAGAAGGTATCTGCTAGAAGAGCTAACTGGAAGTTTAGGCAAATTGAAGTTTAATACCCAGGGATAATGTGTTTAAAAGGAGAGATAAATTGATAAGTTAATCAAGGTAGAGCTATCGAAATTATATTGGATTGGAATAAGGGGATTGTTGTCAGTATTTCATTACATGTTGTTACTTTTGTATACTTTGTTAACCTGTGTTACTATACTGTGTAATTGATGAAAATGTAATAAAAAAGTTTTCAAAAACAAAAAAACCTGGAGCACCTATTCTGATGTTGAGAAATTTAGATCCACCAAAGCTGTGTAAAGGTACCGTCACACGCTACGATATCGTTCGCGATGTCACGTAACCGACATCATTCGTGTGTCATATCAACATCGTTGGCAAGACGTCACACGTCCAGATAAGTTGAATGACGCGCGAACGATCCACTACAGCAGAATGTACAGTCTCATAATATGCTTTATCATATTTTTCCAGTGTTAGTGTTGCAGCTGATATCCTTTCTTGTTGATGATTTTTTTCTGGCTAGCACCTTTCACATATGTAGGTGTCGCCGGCAGTCTTTTTAGCGTCAGTATGATACGTTTTCTGACCATGCACCCTCCCCCACCCTATAGCCATGTTGAGACTCTACATTCTGCTGTAGCCTAGGTCCTGACACACCCATTCACGCAGGTTTTAATTGCAGTTAGTGGCACAGACACCCATTCAAGCAAATATACCGCAGGAAGAGGCACAAGGTTAGGACCCGATAGTATGAGAGACCTTGACATTTTTTTCCTCTATATCATGAAGCAGTTTTCTGCTGTGCCTGTATACCCTATTCACATTGAGCAGCTTTGCACATGGCCAGCCATGTATTTACTAGCTAATATGCTTTATCATATTTTTCCAGTGTTATGGCCGCTTTACACGTCCCAACATCGTTTCGATATTGTATACAACGGCACGGGAGTGCACACTTTTTTGGCTGAAATCCAAGATCGCATAGGAGCTGTCACATAGGGAGATATCGGCAGGCAACACAACTGCGATGTCTACGCCTCCTTGTACGCGCGAACCAGGAAACGACCATTTAACATGGGAGAGAATAGGGGAAGTTGTACTCCAAATCGTTGTTGGGTTGTCACACAGCACGATCCGGCAACATCGTCCATCCAATATCGGGCAGTTGGAGAGCCTGCTCATTTCTCCCCCGATATCGTTTTGGCATCATTCTTGCATCGAATTGCACATTCACACCACACAACGCACGAACGATATCAGCGCCAACGCACGAACCATGTGACATTTTATCGAAGTTGGACGACGATATCGGGACGTGTAAAGTGGCTATTAGTTTTGCAGCCGATATCCTTTCTTGTTGATGTTTTTTTCTGGCTAGCACCTTTCACATATGGAGGTGTCGCCGGCAGTCTTTTTAGCGTTGGCCTCTGATTGACCGGCAGCTGTCATTGATATATCTGCAAGTGCTTTTTCCTGGCAGCGGCTGCAATATATATCGAGTGTGGACGACAGCACAGTGACTGCAGGTCATGGCGAATGAATGGCAGTGTCATCAAGGTGTCCATGGGGTCTGCTGGCCGCACAAAGCAGCCTCAGGGGCCACGTTTGAGACCCTGTCATACAGTATGGAGTAAAGGATTAAAACCCTGAAGCCTTTAAAAGCTCAAAAGCCTGAACATATGAACAGTAGGTCATTTTATAATAGAAATGAAAAAGGTAATTCGTCTGAGTGCTTTTTTGTTTCTTTTTATGGCGGAAAAAGACATAGTGTGAACATAGCCTAGAGGGTTTTTTTTTTTACTTCACTTTATACGTTTGAAGATTTCTGCCTGATGTAACTGAATTATGAGATTCCTAACGTTTAGTGGCTGGGAGCGTGCCCTGCAGCAGGACTTGTAAGGCGGTGTGCACATTTAGCAGTTTTTGTTAGTTATTTGATGCGTTTTTACTTTCAGATTTCTCTGAAGCCTGAAAAGGGAAATGCATCCCAGCAAAGTCGGTGAGAATTCTGAAGTGCTGTGCACACCTACAGGTTTTTTCCTTGCAGTATTTGGTGCAGAAAAAAAAAAAGGCAACATGCTCATACACTATGTATTTCTCATACACTATGTGATAGAAACACATGGGAAAAAATGCTAAAAATGCAGTGTTTTTCAGCAGTGGAGATGCAGATCTGGTGCAAAAATAAACTTCAGGTGTGCACACAGCCTTGACTAGTGGAATAACTATAATGGTGGGTTTACACACACCAATTTATCTGTTCAATATCTGAACAGATCTCTGGTTGCAGTGAAATCATGGACATATAGTTCCATTTTGTGGCTGTGTACAACATGGAGCAATATATCCATGATTTCACTGCAACCAGAGATCTGTTCAGATATTGAATAGATAAATTGCGGTGTGTAAACCCACCATAAGTGCTGTATAGGTCAGCACTCAGATTGACCAGAAAGCAGCAATAGTCAGCCCCATCTGCCAGCAGAAAAGTACTACCTTGGCCTATCTCTAATAGTAGAGAATCTGTGACTGGCAGTCAGGACTCAGTCATGCGGAAGGGATAAGCAGTGATGGACGATGCTCATCCAAAGCTTAAGAAGCTCAGCCTCCTGAATGGTAGTGATAAGCGGCGACACTTATCCAAAGCATTAGACAGCGCTGAGTCCTGACACCTGACTGGCGGCATCAGAACTCAACGCCACCTAGTACAAGGGATAAGCGGCAGCGCACGTCACTTATATCAATACAGGGTTCTTTCCTGCACTCTGGCGCTATTTGCCTGTGACGCCAAAATACCTTGTCCCGGCCCTGTGTACAGCACCTCTAATATGCGGCATCATATAGAATCACAGGCCCCTCATAACTACAGAATTTTACATACAATGATTTTTCAGGTTTCCATCACTTTAATGTTACTAAATTATTTCTTCTGCTCACTTGAAAGAAGATTAAAAAAAAAAAAACACATCGAACACCTTAAAAGCTCAATTTTATCAGCAGCGATTAACGTGTTCCTGGAACTTTTACTCATCTTTAAAATTATTCAAAGAGGTTTAGTGTCATCATTTTAACTTCTGAATATTGAATTTCAGATGAAACAGGATTAGCTGCTGCCAGATAATAACTTCTAGGAACACGAGAGAAGAGAAGGCGATACAACATGTACTACCGTAAGAACAGTGTTTGTATTCTTTAGACTAAGCTCGTGAGTGCTTTTACCACCATACAATGATATAGTTTTCCATGTTTTTGGAGATATCCTCCCCCCTTCAGATTTAGTACACAGACAGCCACATTTCTCATTCAGGAATCTGTAATTACTGGATGAAAAACAGCTGGGTGGAGGTCAATGGTTGAGTCTTATGGTGGGGTTACACGTCCCGATATCGCGGCGATATCGGAGGCAACGGCGCGGGAGCGAGCATTTTTTCAGCCCTTTTCCCGATATCGCATCGGCGGTTTACACGCTGCGATATCGGGAAACAACGTCCCTACGATGTGTACGCCCACCAACCCAGTAACGACCATTTAACATGGTAGTTAATGGGTGAGTTGCGAGTACAGATCGGAGTTGGGCTGTCACACGCTGCGATGCTGCTACAACGGCCATGCGATATCGGGGAGTTGAATAGCTCGGCTATTCAACTCAGATATCGTTTTGGCATCGTTCCAGCATCGCGTTGTACGCTCAAACCGTACAACGCGCACACGATATCGGGTCCAACTCGCAACCCACGTGACTTTTTGTCGGAGTTGGGTCGGAGTTGGACGCCGATATCGCGGCGTGTAAACCCACCATTACATGTGCTCCAATCTAATAGGGATAAAAATTCCAGATCTGCCAATCAGTGTGGGTCCCAGCAGTGAAACCCTCCACCAATCAATAAGTTATCACTTATCCTGAGGAAAGGCAACTACATGTTTTCATTGGAAAAATCCTGTAAGTACATCTCTGCTGCTGTGTAAAAGCCACAGGACAAGGAGGAATTAAACTTCCAAATATTTATTCTCAAATGGAAATACAAAATCTAATAATTAATATTAGAGAAAACAAATGACCACCATACACAGCACAATTCACTAGACCAAGACCAATAATACTACATACAGGGGACAAATACCGCTACACCATGACCAGACCACATATTACCACCACAGAGTGACTGACTAATACCACATACAAGGGACAAATACCATCACACTGTTACGTGACCGCATATTACCACCACATTGTGAACTAGTAATACCACATACATGGGACAAATACTGCTACATCAAGACCAGACCACATATTACCACCAAATATTACCACCACATAGTTCCCGTATAATACCACATACAAAGGACAAATACCGCAACACCATGACAGAGCACATAATGCCACCACATAGTCAATTCATAAAACCGCAAACAAAGGACAAGTAGCGCATGATGGAACAAGGGGAAGAAGACCTGCAACCAGATAGCTTGATACTATGACAAAAACAGTAGAGACGACCCTGGTGAACCTATATAGGCTTATACAAGGTCAATATTCCTACAGAACGCTCAAAGACGACATTGCTCGAGATCGAGCTTAAGGTCGTAAAAAAAAGAATAGGGAGACTGTGGGCCCATCATACTTTGTATAGGGTAGCTGTGGGCCCATCATACTGTGCATTACACTGTACTGTATATAGGGGAGCTGTGGACCCACCATACTGTGAATAGAGGAGCTGAAGCTCTATCATACTGTGAGGAATCATCTAACTGTGTATAGCAGGGGTGGGCATCTCCAGGCCTCGAGGGCCGTACACAGTGCAGGTTTTCTGTATATCCTTAGCATTTGACAGTTGGTAATTTAATCTCCTGCACAGGTGATGATTCCAACTGTCAAATGCTAAGGATATCCAGAAAACCTGGACTGTGTGCGGCCCTCGAGGCCTGGAGCTGCCCACCCCTGGTGTATAGGATAGCTGTATGCCCATCATGCTTTGTAAAGAGGAGCAGTGGGCCCATCATACTGTGTATAGGCGAGCTGTGAACCCATCAAACTGTGTATAGGAGAGCTGGGGGTTCATCATACTGTGTATAGGGGAGCTGTGGACCCATCATACCGTGTATAGGGGAGCCGTGAACCCATCAAACTGTGTATAGGAGAGCTGGGGGTCCATCATACTGTGTATATGGTAGCTGAAAGCCCATTAAACTATGTATAGAGGAGCATGGGGAAGTCAGGGGACATTATTAAATGTTAAAACATCACTGCAGCATTTTGTTTTTTTCTCTCACTGGAGTGGTGCTTTAAATGTAGCTGGGACAATTTGTCTCTGACAGGATGAAACCCATGCTGAGGGCCTGAGCCACTCAAAAAAGATCAGACATGTAGAATCCAGTGGACAAGTCTACATATTGGGGTGTGCATAGATCCCACAAATATTGAGGCCATATTTTAAACCTCAGGATATTGATAGGAACATATATTTTTATGATGAAACATATATGATGTTCTCTTTGAGGGCTTGTGCTCAAGCCGAATCGTGCTACTGTGATGCCTTCCCATGCATGAGATTGAAAAATAAAGGATTTAACTTAAAAAGGAATACCAGGAGGGCTGGTCTATTACTTTGTTTGGATTTTGGTTGGTTTTACACATCAGTAAAATTGAGATTGTGTTTGGATTGGAAGACCCAATTCAACCTCTGGGTACCTCGAGTTGAACTAACTGCTTCAATCTAATATATAAAGTTGAGTGTACAGTTGTGGCCAAAAGTATTGACACCCCTGCAATTCTGTCAGATAATACTCAGTTTCTTCCTGAAAATGATTGCAATCACAAATTCTTTGGTATTATTATCTTCATTTAATTTGTCTTAAAAGAAAAAACGCAAAAACAATTGTCCTAAAGCCAAATTGGATATAATTCCACACCAAACATAAAAAAGGGGGTGGACAAAAGTATTGACACTGTTAGAAAAATCATGCGATGCTTCCCCAACAACACCTGTAACTTACCTGTGGCACCTAACAGGTGTTGGCAATAACTAAATCACACTTGCAGCCAGTTGACATGGATTAAAGTTGACTCAACATCTGTCCTGCGTCCTTGTGTGTACCACATTGAGCATGGAAAAAAGAAAGAAGACCAAAGAACTGTCTGAGGACTTGAGAAACCAAATTGTGAGGAAGCATGAGCAATCTCAAGGCTACAAGTCCATCTCCAAAGACCTAAATGTTCCTGTGGCTACCGTGCGCAGTGTCGTCCAGAAATTTAAAGCCCATGGCACTGTGACTAACCTCCCTAGATGTGGATGGAAAAAAAAATTGACGAGAGATTTCAATGCAAGATTGTGCGGATGGTGGATAAAGAACCTCGACTAACATCCAAACAAGTTCAAGCTGCCCTGCAGTCCGAGGGTACAACAGTGTCAACCCGTACTATCCGTCGGCATCTTAATGAAAAGGGACTGTATGGTAGGATACCCAGGAAGACCCCACTTCTTACCCCGAGACATAAAAAAGCCAGGCTGGAGTTTGCCAAAACGTACCTGAGAAAGCCTAAAACGTTTTGGAAGAATGTTCCCTGGTCAGATGAGACAAAAGTAGAGGTTTTTGGGCAAAGGCATCGACATAGAGTTTACAGGAGAAAAATAGAGGCATTCAAAAAAAAGAACACGGTCCCTACAGTCAAACATGGCGGAGGTTCGCTGATGTTTTGGGGTTGCTTTACTGCTGCTGGCACTGGACTGCTTGACCGTGTGCATGGCATTATGAAGTCTGAAGACTACCAACAAATTTTGCAGCATAATGTAGGGCCCAGTGTGAGAAAGCTGGGTCTCCCTCAGAGGTCATGGGTCTTTCAGCAGGACAATGACCCAAACCACACTTCAAAAAGCACTAGAAAATGGTTTGAGAGAAAGCACTGGAGACTTCTAAGGTGGCCAGCAATGAGTCCAGACCTGAATCC